>MRSU01000989.1:0-27809 GCA_008369845.1 Trichomonas gallinae
AAGTTCCTCACACCAGACCAGTGGGAAGAACGCCCAGCTGAGCAGCACCCATTCGTCAAGAACTCTGACTGGATCCACGGTAAGAAGAAGGCCGAAGCCGATGAGTAAATTAATATATATTTGCTAACAAATTACTCACATTTTTTATTATTCAACGATATCAAACCAGATACTTAAGTTTTCGGCTTCACAAATTATTCTGTTAATATTTAATGAACTAAAAACAAAGAAATTTATAATTTCAACTTATATATTTTTCAAATATCATTATATGATTATCTGGCAAATGTACCATGCATATTAGTCATTTAAATGAAGTTTGATCCATTGTATTCTTATAGAATCTCATTATTATCTAATTTTGTGAAAATGTTAGAATTACAACATAGAGCACTGTTTGAGCATACAATTACTAACTGAACAGGGTTTCTAAGCCTAATACTAGCTTTCTAACTAATTTTTCGTTGATATAATTTATTTTTTTTAAAAAACCCTTCATAACCATTAGTGATAGTCTTTTTCATTAGATTCAGAGCATCAGTAAATTCATAATCATGAGAAAACAAATGATTTCGATGAAATTGCAATCTGAGCGTGTTCAAAAAGGTTTGTAGATACTTCATGTCCTAAGATGCAATATAGAATATCTTATTACATGTATATCTCTTGTAACACGCAAAAAAATATAAAATCATTTTTTTCAGCAGGAATTTAACATTTTAAGAGAGTTTTCAGCAGCTTCAGGGTGATATATGAGTTATATATATAAAATACAAAACAACATTTAAAATAAAAAAACAAAAATACAATATTAACATAATGCTTTGACAGTATCAGCGTCGAGTGTCGCTTCAAGCGAAACTCCGGCTGTTTTTGCACCGCCAAGCTCTGAAGATGGTTCACTTATAGAATCTCTTTCTTTTATGAGCTCTTCGATCATTTTCTGGCCAAGCCATTCAGGGAAAGTCATCGTGAATGTGTTTTTCTCTGATAAAGGATCAAAAGAAGTTAAAGTAACTTCAAGATTCTTAGAAACGTTAATTGCTGCTGCTTTGTTCATCCTATCGCAGTAATTCGATGAGCTAAACACTGTGATGCACCCATCTACCTTCTCATACGGGAAATTATAGCCGTGCACGCAATACTCGTGAGCTCTTAAAACTAATTCGCATCCAGTTTTCTTGAGAAAAGCTTTTAATGCATCAGCATTGAAATAGTTTCCTGACCTTCTGTTGCTGGGAATGAACTTTTTCGGTCCATCTTTAGGATCGCTCCAAATGAAATCGAGAAACATTGATGGCTGGTCGATATCTGTTGGTTTTTCGAGTTTCTGGAGGTGAGCAAATGACTTAAATAGAGGACTCAAGCCTCCATGAACGCAAAAAATTTTCTTTTGTATCAATGCCGACAAAGGCATCAAATTGAAGACCCTGTGGAACTCGTAGAAGAGTGATTTGGAGTATTTATTAATGATTTCATCCTTAAATCCGTAAAAAGTCGACATAAGTTGTGTTTCGTGATTTCCTCGCAATAAGTAGATGTCATTAGGAAATTTAACTTTCAGGCAGAACAGTATTAAAAGGACTTCAACAGAATCATGCCCACGATCGACGTAATCTCCTAAAAAAAGATATTTTTCATGAGGAGGATAACCGATCGTTTGAAGTATGCGAATTAGATCAGTGACGTTTCCATGTAGATCTCCGACGACGTGTAGTGGTGGCTCAAGATGAATTAGAATATTTTCTTTGTTTAATAGTTCACTAACTCTCCCGCACAAAGTTACGACGTCTTTTTTAGGAACAAAGGATGAAATATTCAGACTTGGCTTGATTCTACACTTTAAAGTGTTATAAAGTATTTTATCAACGTCAAAGTCCATTCGATCCTATTCCTAAACGTACCAAATTTTGGCACTTTTTTGAAATTTCAAACTGAATCAATATATATACGTCATGTGATGATGCATCATATTTCATGAATCAATGTTGATGATTTTCATGTGATGATGCATCATATTTCATGAATCAAAATTGATGGTATTTCATGTGATGATGCATCATATTTCATGAATCAATATATATACGTCATGTGATGATGCATCGTAATTCATGAACCAAAATTGATGATATTTCATGTGATGATGCATCATATTTCATGAATCAATATATATACGTCATGTAATGATGCATCATATTTCATGGATCAAAATTGATAATATGCCATGGCTTTTATATAGTTAAAAAAGTGTTTAACAAATCCAAAATATTTTATCATTCATTAAAATATCAAAATTAATTGGTTTTAAACATATAATATGGTTTTAAAAGATCATATATATTGGATCATAGTTCATTTTTGCTCAATTTCCTTAAATCAAGGAAAAGAAATTTGATTAACCAAAAATATGATCGACAAGAACATCTATAATTTTGAGAAATTACTAGAAAATTTAATTACATCATTAATCTTCTGTTAAATTTTTGTTAAAAATGATATTTTTCAATTCAATAAAAATTGATACAAAAAAATACGTATTTATGCTGTGAAATCAATGCCAAAAGAATAAAAACTTTGTATAAAGAATGAATGCACCTTATTTCAGTATTAAAGCCAAATTTTTTTTTCCGAGATAAATTGTGTTTAGATAAGAGACTATGGAGTCCAAAATCCAAATCTTTGATATGTATATAGTTGTTTTTATGATGTTTCAAACAGATTCTAGCAGAAAACTGTTAATTTTATTTCACATAGAATAGACGGTCAGCTCATAGATAGATGGTCTTGAAAACTTATTTGGTGAATAAATATGAAGTATTTTTTAGCGAATACAGAAATAATTTTTATGCAAAATTATAAACTATATCGATCACGGTCCAACGCGGTAGTAATGTATTTATGAGATCATTAGAATGAATATAATGGACCAATGTGTAATCAAATATCGCAAAAGTTTTAAAACATCAAACAAAAACTAGAAATGAACAAGATAAAGCTTTCCATGAGGTACAGGAAAGACTCTTAAAGCACAAGGAATCCACTTGGTATATCTCCTACGATTGGCAGGAGTGGCTGGATATCATCCACGTTTGATGGATAGTATGGATCCTCGTATTTTTCTTCTTCGGTGCTACTTTCATCTTCCTCAAACAAAGGAAGAGAGTGTGAGACGTTCGTAATCCTAATAAATGGCCTTAATTGGAATGGGAAAGTATTGGCCAGTGTGCAAACATTAGATGGAATGTGCTGTGCCGCCCTAGAGAACGAAGATACTTGTTGTATGATAGCAGTTTTCCTAGTTGTAATGACTTTGAAGGAACAGTGACATTTCAGGCAAACTAGTTCGTAGCAGCAGTCCATTTGAGAAAGAACAGCGACACTATTAGGTGATGTAACCTCAATGTCCTGTGGACGGATATTGTAAGCTTCCTCATCATCGAAGAAGTATCTCCTGTATTTCTCAACACTGCTATTCTGATCCTTGCAGACATACCTCTTATGAAGCTTGACATGAATTCCGCCACAATCACACTCCGAGGTCCTATGGTCGTGATCACCCTGTCTTCTCATCATTAAATTAAAAAATGTCTCAATTATTGAATGCTTTTCTCAATTTATAAAATTAAAACTAGAAATGCATTAATAAGCCTCACATTACAACAAAATTCGTCTGACGAAATCTTTTCAAAAAATAATCAGATAAATTTTACTATATTATTGATATATATTCATATTTTTTAATTTCCGCGAATTTCTTTTCAAAATATAATTAAGTAAAATTTTACTTCATTATTACTATATATTCATATATTTTAATTTCCGCAAAATCCTTTCAAAAAATAATCAGCAACTTTTGAAAGCATTTTGATTAAGGTTGCTGAATGTATGCGAATATTGGATTTTTGAAATATGATGGTCCAACATTTGTTAAAAAACCGTATAAATTGAGACTACATCGTTGGTAACAATGTTGTTATATATACAGATTAGTATAATATTATTCGATTTTCAAAAAATTGAAAGGAATTTGTTATTTCGTGGATAATGCTTTAATAGTTATAATATTAATTGCTACTGCGATGATGTAATTTTCTCCTTCTCAAAAATTTATTTTTTGATAAACAATTTATTTTCATCGAATAATATCATACACATGTGTTAAGACCATTTCTACACCCAAAATGTGTTGAATGAGTAAAATCGTTTGAAGGAGATAAATTTTTACGAGTTTATCGCTTAATTATATTCTGTACAAGTTAGCATGCATATTTAAATAAAAATAAATGAAAAATTTGAACCATAGTTTATATTCTATGTTGGAGCCACTTTTTTAGAATATCATTGGTCACACCAAGCAAAGGAGTTGTTCTATTCCGAAGATTTCAATTTTGAGATTGTTTGATAATTTTTTTAAATTCTTCTTATCACAAAAAATCGGTATTGGTTATGTTTCCACCATCTACTCCTTAAATGTGTTATAATTATTAACGGTATTTAAAAAAGATGAACTTTAGATAAAAAAATCGATTAAAAATTTCTCCTTCTATCTCACAATTATATAAACTTTCATAAAAATGTAGTAAAAACACTAAGCTTGTTATAGGATATGAAATGGAACCTCAAAAGCCGCAATTTTTTGATTTAGATCTGATAATTTTTTATTCGCTTCATAATCTTATGCTCATATTTAAAAATTGGGTGTAAAATTATCAGTCTCATATATTTGTCACAGCAAAAAAGCATCAAAACGGATTAATTACAGATTTCTATTTTCATTCTTTAAAAAAAATGAGATTTCTGGCATTAATAGTTAGTAATAGTATCAAAAAGGTCGATAATAAAACATTATGAGTTGGTTATGGAATAAAACAAATAATTTTAGAATAATATAAACAACTTGTGATCTATACTAGGAAATACTTGAAATAATAACGGAGAGCTTTTTCATTTCTGCTATTAACATGAACTCTTCTGTTAAGCTGCCAATCATTCACATCCCAGCTATGATACAATGCGGAAACAGCAGTTGCTTGTGAGTTAGAGGCTTGGAACACGTAAGGAGCTTCCTTTTCAACAAACCATGCTCTCTTGCCCATTCTCATAGCGCAAACGTAAGAAAATGTCGAGCGATAAGAAATTAAGCATTCATCGCACATTTCAAGCAATGCAATGTCGTTGAGAGCTGACAGATGGTCATAGTCGGCCATTCTGATTGTTTCAGTTGTAATCATATGATTTCCGAAAATTTTTCTAAATTCTTCTTCCATCTGCTTTGAATCAGATGCAAATGCAAAAATTGTTGGTTTTTCGGCGAGTTTCTTCTTCAAGAAAGGAGTCACAGCTTTAAGCGTTGTTTGAATATTATGAGAATAAAATTGGCCAGCGTGTTGGAATCTTAAATGCACGCCAAACACTCTGTATCCCTTTGGCACTGTATCCATCACTTGTTTAGCCAGATCTATTGATTTTTGAGGAAGTCTCATCAAAAAGTTGCAAGCGAAGTAAGCTGCATGCATACCGAAGTTCTTCCTGACGAAATCAGAAAGTTGGCCATGTGTATAGGCCATTGTAGCGTAAAGTAAATAATCAACGTAAATAATTTTCTTTTTGAGCTCCTCATCATAGTCGTATCCGTACCAGAGATCGAATGTCTGTATATTTGAACGTATTCTGTCTCCTTCTGTTTTGAAATATTCATCAACTTCGCCTTGTCTTAATAAAACTGAAGGATGTAACTGGAATGCTTGTCCTACTTGTTTTTTTTGGCCATTCGGAAAGTCTGACTCCAAAATATAAGATCTATTCTGCATTAACGCAATTAAAAACGTTGTTGTATCAGTTGAGAATCTATTTCCGACGCCATCATAGAGATGTTTCATTAAGAAATGCTTGCGTTCTTGGAACGGCGTGCTATCTATATATTTGGCCCAGCCATTCAAAACTCTCCATGCTTGTACTGTTTGTGAGCAAGTAACTTCGCTATCAGGATGATCGCATGGTACATATGATCGTGACCATGTGGGTAAATTTAGGCCAATTACAGCTTCTTTCAGTTCTTCTTCAGTATAATTGATTTCTGGGAATTTTGGTGGCAAATGGCGTAAAGTTGGTTCATATGTAACATCTTCGCTGCCTTTTTTCGCTAATAATTTAGTCTCTGTTTCATTTAATGATGTTGGCTTGATATTAATTTGTCGGCCTTGGTAAGAATTGAAAGCATGATTCTTCACGAAAAGGATAATGTTGTATATTACCAGTCCAACAATCAGCGTAGACTGAAAGACTGACAGTAAACTTATGTTATTCTTCTTCGGCAATTTCATTTTTGATTGGAAAACTCTCCAGTTTTTTAATAAAGTATAGATTTTTATTAAATAATCTTAGAAAATAGCTAAAATGGAATATATGTGTAGATATAAAATTCACTAAAAATCGATTTTATTATAGGAAAAATTTTAAATAAGAAAAAAATCAAGATAATTTTAGACAATGTTGATATAGCAAAAAGTCAAAATATAATAAAATTCAAAATTCGTAAATTTGGGTCCTATCTTATTTTCATGTAAATATACCATTGCCAAAATATCGAAAGAAATTTTGAATATATTCTTAATGCAAAAATGATTTTTCTTTTTTTATTTGATAATATTAATTATTATCTCATTATGAATTGATCAATCCAGTAAAAATTGAGTTTTGAAATAAGGTTATTTCAAAATTATTTTTGCGATTTTAATCAATATTTTATATAAGCATCTGACAATGAGTTGACATATGAAATAAAAATAGATTTTTGAAAATAAGGTTAAATCTGCTTTCCAATTTTATTTGATATTATAGATAAGCATATAGCACTGGAATTATTTCTGAAATAAAAATCGAATTTTGAAATAAGGTTATATCCAAATGAATTTTAACACGAGAATGAACATTCCTGTCGAAACATTGATCGACGACATACTTGCTCGATCGCTTCGATTGGAAAAGAAGAGTCCATACTTGGCAAATTTCTCGTTTACAAACTTACTGCATCAAAGCAGATCGGTTATTAATACAAAATCATTTTCAAAAGACGATGAAGACCGCGGCAAATACCTTTTAGGTACAGTAAACACAGATATCGCGAATGTTCCAACAACTTTGAGCAGAATTGATCCAGCAAAAATTGTGTCCGATGAAATCTCGCTTTACGCTGAAAAAACAAACGATATTTTCCAAGACGCGATGGTTAAATCTATTTCCTCCATTCATAACAATACTGATTCTATCAATGATAATTATATAATGAAATCTTTAGAGAAAATCTACAACAAAAAATATGTTTCTTCAGGTGTTTGCGTTCCATACTACGAAGAAATTCCAACAATTACACCAAGTATCTTGGAATATCTTCAGAATCATCCAATTCCAGATGTAAGGAAGGTTCTAAGCCCAAGAGACCAATTTTATGCGGAAAATCTTACAAATGGAGGCGAGTCATACTCAGGACATATGGTTAAAGCCATCAGAAAATCAAAGATCTTCAAAGATAATTACCAACAGCCTCTTGCTGATACATTCTTGCTTATTCACTGTTTCGAGAAGTTCGAGGACAGGTTTTTGGGTTCAATACACTTCCTTGAGAAGCAAATCAAGAGAATTATCACAGAAGAAGTTAATACAAACTTAAATATCGCAAATCGCGGTCCAGAATACGGAATCATGCACACAATACAAGGCTATGTCAATCTTTTGCCACATCCGCAGCACAACAGCCCTTGGGCAGTGCTTTTATTTGCAATGAGATGCGGCGAAAATGCAAGCGCTTTGCAATTCGCATCTTCGCACGATTTCAGCCACAACGTCATCCAAGCTCTTGAATTCCGTGTAACAAGACAGCAAATCACGCCACAAATCAGAGCTGCATTGCAATCAGATCTTTCAAACGAGATTTCATCGCCAAATCCAGACACTTTCAAGTGCCTCAGCCTCTCAGTGCTCTCAGGAGTCGGTGGATACCAAGACCAGCAGGTTTTCGCGTCATTCGAAGACTGGCTGTGGCTTTCTTTCCAACTCGGCGAATCACAGAAAACGAAAACAAGAATTTGCGAGAAAGTCTACAAAAGTATCAACGAATTATCAGATCCGCGCAATGTTATGCTCAAAGGACAAGCGATGCTCTTAGTCCACAAGTTTGACGAGGCCGCAAAATGGTTCTTAACAACTCCTTCCGTAGAAAACGACGGCCTGCAGATTGCTTTGGCGATGCAGACAGTTAATCTCATTAAGCCATCGCTTTTCTCGAACGAGCTCTTAAGGTACTGCTCCGACGTCTTCCAGGCTGACGGATATATATCATTGAAGTACATTTCGCTCATCAGAGAACGCTCGGAAGTCATCAAGCTCACATCATTGCTCGCTGTCACTGCGAAAGACGGCGAATCAGTTTTCCAGCCTATATTCGACGAGAATCCTTATGTTATGCCTCCACCTGACAGCGAGGCATCTGCTGTAATCTTCGACGGAATTTCTGATCCACAGGATATAATCAATTCATACAGAACAGAAGAAGAACTCGAAAATGTTGATCCAATCGCTACACACAGCCCAGCTGCCAAGCTGCTCAATCCAGATGAGCTCATGGAAGCTCTCACGCAGGCAGGCAACGTTGCTGCTAAGAGATCTAAGTACCAACTCGCGATGAAACTGTTCTACATGGCGAAGAACGTCGAGAAACTTGTTGATTTATGCTGCCTTCAACTTCAGAGATGCACTGAAGGATTAGTTGACGACCAGCCGATTGTCGACGCTATTGGATTATTGGAAGAGATATCGAATTATTCATTGGAGCTTGATTCAGAGAAATTGCACAATTTGAACATTTTACTTTCTTTCGCGAAATGTTCATATCTCAACAAGATTGGCAATTTCGAAGAATCTTGCGCAGCGTTCGAAGAAAGCAGGTTATTCACATCAGACTTAGGTGTACCAGGAACAACGGATGATGGAGGAGTCAACGCTTCAAGGATAACTATACAGAATATGTCTGAAATCATCAAAGAAACACTTCCGAATGCTTTCGTCAATGCTGTTGATTCTTATTCTAAAGTTTACTCACAACTCGGCAAAGGCGATGCTAAGACAAACATTTATAACAAGGTAAAGATACTAACGAACCTTGCAAGCGAACTCGGACAGAATCTTCATGAAGAAATGGCGAAGAAATTGTTAATGCTCAAAGATTTCGATTCAAAATAAAAATATAAAGATTTAGATTATTTATTTAACAAATCATTATTTCTCGATAAAGTTATTCAATTGTCATCTAAAAATAATAATATATAGCTTTAAAAAATATTTTTATTTTATATTTAATGAATTTAATGGATCGTAAATGTATAAATAGATGTGAAAAGTTTTGGTGATGATGATTTTATAAGTTAGATTTCATATTTTTATAATGGAAGTGATTAATGGATTTGGATCTTTATTTGGGATTCAGAACAATGGGTATTTGTTGATGAAAACAGAGAGCTCTGATCCTTATATAATCCATAAAATACAAAATTATCAAATGAAATACGAAAAAGAATTACTTCAATTGATAAATTCGCTGAAAATCAATATTAAACAGGAAAAATACGAATATAATGACTTTAATATGCATTCTAAATATATAAATACTTATTATGAAGTCATTTTCTTCGTTATTCACGATTCAAATGATATTTCTCAACAAAAAATGATAATTTTACTTGTTACAAACGAATCAACACCATTAAATGATATCAAAAATCTCCAATATATTAGCAAATCTATCTTTTCACAGAATATTAATCAATTTTCGAAAGAAATCATCACAAAAATACATGTTATGAACTCACAAATCAAAAAAGAAGGAATAGAAACACTTATACATATTGCGAATCATTTAAATTTAAATCCAGATGATGAAAATTTTTTAATTGATGAAAGATTCTTATTATCAACGAATAGAAACCCAGAATTGTTGTTCAACAAAGATGAAAGTTTTCTTTTGTTTACTGAGTATGTAATGCTGGCTCCTTTCCATGATTATCCCAACAAATCACAAACTTTTACTATAGGAATCGGAAACAGCTCAAAACTCAATCTTTTCACATATGCAGCATCAATAGATCCAAGATCTTTATATGTTAAACTCGCTCATTCAACAATTTTAGCAAATTTAATTTTTTCATGTTTAATTTCACGTCCTTTAATAATTGTTTCTAATAATACCGAAAGATTTTTACTAATGGCAATCAAATTATCATGTTTTATGCCCAATTTTGAGATTTCAAAATTAATTTTATCAGATTCAATAGATCCGCAAGAAATAACTGAAGGCATGATCTGTGTCACGAAGAGTTTAATGAATAACAATATTGAGCATTGTTCAGTTCTTCGAATTGATCAAAACTTGTATGAAGGTGTTATTGTTGAAAGGGACTCAGAGATAATTAGAATTTGTTGCATGGAACCAGCCCAGTCGAGTCCAGCCTTCTTATATACAGCTTACAACAAAATTTTTCAATATTTAAACAAAATCGAAATTACGTTCACTAAAGCCATAAAAATGTCAAAGACAGAGTTTAACATAAGCAGGTCTTTGATACAAGCCGGAATTAAAAGATGCGATTTTCCAATCGTATTTAACCTTCTTAAAAAGAGTTTTCATGAAGAAGAGGCAGAGCTGATCGTAAAACATATGCCTACTATTCAGAAAGCAGCTTGTTTCTTCTAATTTTTTAAAATATTGTTTGTTGTATTTGTATTTCTAAATAAATCGGCATTTGTTGCGGTAGTATTACCGTGGGTCAGTCATAAAACAAATATTTTACATTGCAAACATTTTTCAATAATTCAAACAATACATGAACAAAACATTTTGAGATTTGTACAATACTCATAATGCTATCTCGAAATTAAACTTCGATTTCCCGAAAAACGCCTCTGGATCGAAAGGCGCATCATTGGGAACAATAGGAATGGAATTGCGTCTATTTTGGTGCCTAAACTGAACATTAGGCACATGAAACTGCCTGGGCATCAGCCTGTAAACATTTAGCTGCGGCTGCTCGTAGACGTCAGGATTATGCGTAAGTTCATAGACAACGTTGTCGTTTGTTATAGGTTCACCTTCGATCGTCGAAAGACAAAGATACCAGTAGATTTGGTTTGGAGTGCCCTGCTTTAGCTGTTGAAGAGCAGTATACACCGCGATTGAGATCGCGTGATAATTATGACGCTGGGGTATCGGCTGATCAGCAAACCAATACGTCCCGTCGGGTAATGCTGAAAACTCTGAAGAATGAATTGTTAAAAATCGTAAAAATAAAACCGCGTCTACATCTGGAATATCTGTATTTTGAGCGAACTGGTGGATATTCATTGGTCCGTTATGCGTCAACATACTCTCAATTGATGAGATGAGGACAGAATCTGAAATCGATACTGCTGTTTTAAATTTTAAGGCCCATTTGATTAATCCATTACTAGGAACTTGTACAAACTGGTCGTTATCTTGCAATGCTGACGTTATTTTTCGTTTTATTATAGAATTTGCTGGCACATAACCATCATTTTCTGTTCTCACACAAGCTGAGCAATTTTCTATCAAAGAACATATGCGATCTTGTGTGAGAACAGCTGTCTGTTCCTGCTGAAATAAAGCAACAATCAATTCGCGCAGGGAATCAAATCGTTGGTCCATTTCACCTCCCTTATATTATGTTACAAAAAGTGTCAGAAAACGATAAAATTTTGCATAGATTTCTACGGGCGTGACACAACATATAAAGATCATTATAATATTATTCTATTTTATATAAAGAATATTTCGAAAATCTATAAAAAATCAGTTTTAAAGGGAAAATAATCGTAATTCAATTTTTAAGATTTTTTATTTTTGATTTAGAAAATTGTTTATTATTGACGAACGGGAATGTTATCGGAAATTAGAGGCGATTTCGATCATTTTTTGGAAAATTGAAATCAAATATTTTCTAAAATCACTTCCATTGATGAACTAAAATATATTATTGGATTTAAAGGCGATTTCGCTCAATTTTTGAACAATTTCGAAATAAAATTTTCTAAAATTATTTGTTAGTGATGAACGGAGATATATTATGTGTATAGGAGCGATTTCGAACAATTTTTGGAAAATATGAATCAAATTGTTTCGAAAAAGAGGATTACTGTGAAGTTTTAATGGTATTTTGATGATCACTGGAAGCTAAAGTGAACTTTTCACTGAATGATTATCCACATAAAAGTTGATTGGCTGCAAGAAAAATTGAAATGACAGTTGAGAAAGGTTTTTGAAAAAGAAGAGTATGGTAAGTATACAGTATAACTACAGTGGATTTTATTTACGACAGATGTATTATTTAAAAAGATCAAAATATATAATATATTTCTAACAGCAAGAACTATTACTATTTTCCTTAGATTTTGGTTCAGTTTTCTTTTCTACAACAGTTCCTCGTTTGAAAAACTCAGAAAGCGCTTGCTCAAATAAACTTGATATACCAACACCAGTTTTCGCGCTTGTTTCAAAGAAAGGCATGTGGTATTTCGCTGCAATATTTGATAATTCATCATTACTAATAATTCTTTCTTCAGCAAGATCGACTTTATTTCCAGCGAGCAAAACAATGATATTTTCATCGCAATTACTCATAATCATTGGATACCAATAGTCAACAATACTGTCAGCTTTTGGTTTTGTTACGTCAACAACAATTATTGCGATTTGCGAGTTTCTAAAATACATAGGCACCAAATTTCTATAAGCTTCCTGACCAGCAGTATCCCACATGCTTAAAATATATGTATTTCCCGAATAAATGACTTCTTTTTCGACGCATGCCGCTCCAAGAGTTGGATGTATATTTGGATTGTGTTTGTTCTCGTGGTAACGCGTGACAATGGATGACTTTCCCACGTCAGCATCACCAACAATAACTACTTTTACAATAGTTTTCTGATCTTCCATTTATAACTGTCACTTTTTATACATAATTTTTAATTTTTAAGATTTTTTGATTTTAAAAAATAGTATAACATAATGATTAAAATTGTAAACTGATACTGTCAAATTCGTTGTCAGATTTTATATCGTGGTGTCATAAATTTTTAATATGTCAAAAAATAGACTTTAATCAATGCGCAAAACTTATTCTTTGTCATTTTTAAACATGGGCAAAACGCCGTCAAAATCTGATCGAATCCGTCAAATTGTCATATATTTTAAAAATTTTTACACGTCAAATTTAATATTAAATGTCAAATCAATATTTTACATGTCAAAAATATAATAAAACGTCAAAATATTATATTTTACATGTCAAATTAGAAATAAAATGTCAAAATTTATTTCCAATAAACAACGCACATAAGTTATAAATAATAAACTAAATATATTTATAAGAATGTCAAATGATCAAATAAATCGTCATATTGTCAAAACTTCGTTTTATAAAAATGAGAACATCAACTGGAAATCGAGGCTTTACAGGTTCTACTCGAAATCCAAAGCTTTTTACCCCTTTAATGTCAAAATCTACCAAATTAACCGGTGAACATTCCCATGAACCTTTTCCATCAGATATTTTAAATTTATCAAACCAAATTGAACAAAATTTAGAGAAATCATTTAAAAATTTACAAAACCAGATGGAAATTATACGTGAAAAGATGGAATCTTTAGAAAACGATCGTGTACAACAAGAAATACGAATTGATTATCTTAAACAAAACAAATCGATCGATGATAATAATGTTATTGCAGTCAACAGCGACACAGCAGATCTTTACGCTGCAAATAATCCTATCATGCTCGAAACTTTTCTCGGACAGCAAATTTTATCTAATTTTCCTGCTGTGTTTCAGCAAATCAGTGAGAAGTCAAAGATTCCATTCATAGAATCAGCGCTATATCAATTACAAAGAATAGGCAAATGCATTAGTTCTTATATACTTTTAGCAGATATGGTCCATGATGCTGAGTTTTTAGAGAAATTCATAGAAGAGACAGAGAAAATATTTGATAGTCAGTGCGTTTACGTGTTTACAAGGAATCTAAAGACATCATTTTTTCGATGTAAATTCAACAAAACAATGTCTATTGAACTTAACGACAACAACGCATTAATTTTGACAGCAGTAAAGAAAAAATCTGTCGTTCTCATTGATAATCCTCCACAAGAAGCAGAATATTCGAATTCAATTGATCCACTGTTAAATCCTGACAATCTCAAAGTAATGTTAGTCCCAATAGGCACAGATTCAGTCGTAGAAATCTTATTCACGTCCAAAAAAGCTGTAACTTTCTCACAAGAAGATATATATGTCGCAACATTCTTTTCTATAATAATGAAGCCGCTTTTAGATGAAAACGCTACATATGAGAATGTCGACCACAGCATATCAGTGCAAATCAAGAAGAGAAACTTCGATAACGAGCTTCTATCGAAAGATACTTTTGATAAATTGCTGCAATTCATGGAAACAACGCCTTTGAACGATTCAACGATATTTATCATCGACAATGAACACGAATTGTATTATTTTGAGCTTTTCAACAAAAGACTTGTTATACATATCGTTGATTTTCAAGGAATTGAAAAAGAATGCTATTTGACTAAAAAGGAGATCGCAAATAAGCAAGAGCAAGGCTGCTATCCATTGTATGATACACAGGGAAACGTTTCGGCGCTTTTTACAACTTATTCAGTTTCAGATCAAATTAATAAGAGCTCTTTTTGTGCAAATCTCTCTTTGATAGTACCACAATGCTTGCTCAATGCAAATCAAGACACTTTAGAACAATCTAAAAAATCATTAAGAAAATTCAGGAATGAAATCAAGAAATTCAATCCAGAAGCCATCGATGACGAAAAATTCCTATTTAAAGTACTCCAATCCATTACAAACATCTTAAATTGCGAATATGTATCTTTATATCTTGCAGGACAGCATGTAATGACTGTTAAAAACACCATAGAGTGCCCTGGAGTTTTTAGATTCGAGAACTTCAATGATGAGATTCTAACTCCTGATCCATCAAGAATTAAAGGCTTTTCTTCAACGATTTACTGTTATTCCCTTCTCAGAGTCATTACAGACCATGTTAGCATTGTTGCAGCAAATTCACTCAACCAAGTGGCCCGTTTCGACAAAATTCAGTTTGCTATTGTTAAATCTCTCAGCTGTTTCTGCATTTACAAATTAAGATTCCTCGAATTAGAGAAAACAATACAAGATGAGGAATACCATAAGAATTCTGTTAGTTTAGCACTAGACATTATTAAGAATATCGTTCAAAAAACAGATAAAAATTTATTGCAATTAATGATGAAAGAGATTTGCCAGGCAATAAACATGCTATCGTATGCAGCATTCGAATTGGAAACCCTTGTAATGATTTCTATCGAACAAACTGAATTAATTATTGATTTTACAAAAATAAATGACGGAATATCAACTTTTATGATAGATCCAGAGATATTTAAAGGAGCAATATTCGAAAACATGAATTACGTAGCCTCATTCAAATTTGAAAATTGGATTTTATTATTTATTGGTGAAAATCAGCCACCAGCGCTTTATGAGACATTACTTAATATTCTATATCCATTTATTATCAAGGCAATCCAATATAGGCCGCCAAAAGAAGTTGTTGAAGAAATTCAAATTCCAGCAACAGGAAATGATATTGAATCAATAGATTTTGATGCAAGAATTGAAGCCACATCTTTAACAGTGCCATTCAAGATATTCCAGAAGATGGGAATAATCGAATTTCTTGAATGCGATGATCAATCTATGCTTAGGTTCTTAGAGAGCGTCAGAGAGCATTACAAAAGTCTTCCTTACCACAACTGGGTTCATGCTGTTGATACTGTTCAGTTCCTTTACTTTGTTTATTACAAAGCAAATCTCACAAAATACTTTGAAGGCCTTCAAAAGACGGCTTTATTCATATCAGCGCTGTGCCATGATGTTGGACACAACGGATATTCATCTTATTACCACATTTGCTCGAAATCAAGAACATATTATTTATTTGGAGCTGAAAGTCCAATGGAAATCTCATCATTCTCATTAACAGCAGATTTGCTCGCTGAAACACCATTCTTTGAGAAAATTGATCATCCAGATTTCTGGGGATTCATGCAGCAATTATTTATTGCAACAGATTTAATGAAAACATCGTTAACACTTGATACATATATAGCAAATAACTTGAATCCAACAGAAATTGGCAAGTTTTTCATCTATTTGTCCAATTTTGCGAATACAGCAAGAACTCTTGAATATTATCATGCAATGTGCGAGAATATATATAAGGAGAAGCAGACAGAAAACATAAGGAGTGATCCATCCTGGGCGAAACTACTTCCACAGACATCAAAAGAATACACATCAGAAATTTACACAGAAAAAATGATTCCCGCGCTGTCCATTCTATCACAGAACTTCCCTGCACTTGAGTTTATCGAGAAGAAAATCAAGGAAAACATTCATCATGAATAAAAATTTGTTTGTATATTTTTATGTAACTAATAACTATTTTTCAACTATATTTATTAGTATGGCTAGAATATATCTATGCTATAATGATTTTAGTTCATAATGAACAAATAATATAGCAAAATAAAATTTAATCCATTTTTAAAGCAAATATAAAGAAAAACCCTCTGAGATTTTATAAGATAAGAAATATTTTGTATTCATTTGAGGCAAATTTCTTATTATTTTGTTTTGAAGATATATGATTTTAAAATATGATGTAATTTGACTTAAAAATCTGTAGTGTGGGAAATTACAATCGCAATTTAACTAATGCTGAAATAATTATAAAATTACAAACAAATAATTTTTTTTTTGTGTGGTTATTGTTGATGATATAAAAATGGAATGCCACCAGTAGCCATATAAGGCTGGTTACCCATCATTGGCGGCATTAAATTTTGTCCATAAACTGCGCCTTGAACTTGTTGAGGAGCCATAACCGGCTGTGTCATTTGTGTCGTCTGACTGATCTGTGGCGGAAGATTCATTGGATCATTTCTATCTGGTTTTTGATTAAAATTTTGCCCAGCGACTAAAAACGTTTTAATGCTCTGCAAAGACGTTTCAGCGATTTGTGCCGCCAAGTGGTTATTTCTAGCGAGCTCAATAATAACTTTTCCTCGATCTTCCAAAGAAACTTGATTCATTATGATTCCCCCTGCTTTTTCTTTTTAGGCCCTAATTATTCAGTATGAATCCCCTACTTTTTCTCGGAAAGCCCTAATTATTCAAGATGATTCCCCTGCTTTTTTGTTTAAAGCCCTAATATTAGAGGACTCAAAAATTATGAGTGAAGAAACTAGAGTAAGTCCTAAGCTTCTCGAGCAGGCCTTAAAGAGCTGCGATGAGGCATTAATCAAATTCGTGCTCGATAAAACAGTCGAAGATCAAATTCCAAGTTATATTCAACCAATTCCACCAAATCTTTTAGCAACATTCCTCAGATCATTCAACAAATTCTTACTTGCAGAGCCAAAGTATTTGAAAACAATCCTTCCATGGATCGAAAAACTAATTGAAATTCATCAATTATCAATTGCTGCGTCAGGAGAGTGCCAAAGAAAGCTCTCCGAGCTCCAGCACACTCTTAAACAGAGAACACAACAGATTGGCCAATTTGTAGAAGCCTACGCCGTTACTCAATTCGTGCTTCACGAAAGAGAAGGTCAAGGCGTTGGTTTACCAATCAATGACGAAGATATGCAACTTCTTAATGAAGATGAATAGAGATTTATTATATAATTATAGAGATATTTAATTTGAATATAATTTTAAACGTGTATTTTATTATACTTGCAGAAATTTCATATCACCAAGCTGAGTATTATAATTTCACAATTTCGTTAATCAATTTGTAAATTATTTTGAAATTTAAAGTGAAATATTGGATTTTGTGAATTAGAATAAGAAAACTAAATATTTCTGTTGTAGTAGAAAAGATAGAAAGACTGGATTTTGATTTTTAAACATGAATATACAAAAAACATGAATTTATTCTAGAACAATTATAAATTAATGCACAGTAAACGCATTACTTGCCATCACCATCAAAGGTAATTTCGTTATCCTTAGCCCAGCCTTTGATTTTTCCTGCATAACCTGGAGGAGCCTTATCTAAGGCGCGTTGAATTGCGCACGATGACATTCTCTGGAATGTATCTCTATTCAAGTTTCTGATTGTTAAGATCTCCTTCTTTAAAAGATCGCTGATTAATTCTTCAACAGATTTTCCTGCATTCCAGTATCTATTGTTGATAATATCACCAATTACAGCGTTATAAAGATCGAATGTGTCAGCCATTAACATGTCACAAAAATTCATCATATCTGGGTCAGGATTATGCTGACGAAGAACCTCTGATGCGTAGAACAACTCGTTATGGAGAACAGCGATCTTTGTTAATGACGGATGTGCTGTTTGTTCGAAGAATTTCCTTTGACATTCAATTAGGAATTTTCTAACGATATGATTGCGACAAATTAAACATTCTGGCTCTGCGAGGCGTTTTGGATCTAATTTCTTTTTGCCTTCGCCGCCATCTTCGTTTTCGCCTTCATTGTCGAAAGCTGTGCAAAATGTTTCTAAAGCTGGCGAGAATTCTTCATTTGGATTGAGATCGAATGACTTGATGTGGTAATTAACGAGGCTGAAGTAAAGCTGGAAAAGATCATAATTGAATTCTTCAGTAAGTGCAGTATATTTCGGCATGAGAGCAGGCTTTGGATTCGGTATTTTCATGAGGCGAGGGATAGGAAATGGTTCCTCGTAAATCTGAGAATGGTCCTCGCTGGTATCATCTATAGTCTCCACGCTCATTTTTTGCTCGTTATTTTTTTATCTTTTTTTCGTGTAATTGTTTTTTATCGGCCTGAAAATAGTAAATATAGCATCTCTATGCCATATTTAATCATTTTACACAAACATTAAGGAAAATAACTTGTTTTTTGTTATTGCGCAATTTTTTATCAGCGGAATGATATGTTTAAACTAATTGAATTATCAAATATTGATCGATTATAAGTTAATAACAATCGTTTTGTAGCATAGTTCTCTTATAATTTCCAAAAAAATTAAAATTAACCATTTGTCAATCTTTCATTTAACAACTGTCTAATGAGAAACAATAGACATACATATTTTATTCATGACACTAAATTCCGTTAATTTATATTGAAAAAATTAATATCAACTTAAAATAGCATTGTAATCGCATTTGTATCTACAATTAAACATTTTATGTATGATAAGACCGAATTTTCCTACATTTTTGTTGTTTTGTTGATATTTTTAAATGTTGAATAAAATTTTATTGTTTCACTGAATAGTGTATCATGGAATGATTTCTTCATGGCATACAATTACAGAAATGCTTTATTTGTTTAAACAATTGCGTTTTAAATTTCGTTAAGAATAATAAGGAAAATTTCTGTGCGAGATATAAGAATATGGATATGGAAAAGGAAACAGAAAACATCAGGGGTCATCCATTGTGAATGAAATTATTCCCACAGACAGCAAAATAATACGCCTCAGAAGTCGACACGGAAAAAATGATCCCTGCACTGTCTATTCTATCGCAGAACTTCCATGCACTTGGGTTTATCGAGAAGAAGACCAAGGAAAACATTCATCATGAATAATTTTGTTTGTAATTTAAATTTTAATATATCGATTATATATAATTTTGCATTTTATCAGACTATATGAAGTTTTAAAGAGGAGTACTTTAATAATTATAAACGAAACATATATAACTTCATATTCTTTATATGATTGATCAATCATTTATAGAAAAAGTGAGAATTAAATAACCCATTGAATTAACAACAGACGATTTTACACGCATTTTTTATCTTAGCATACCATAACGCAGTAGTTATACCGACTAAAAAACAACCAATACAGAATCTTGATTGACATCGGCCGAAAATTTGTAAAAAAAATTGATTGAGTTAGATGTTAAATCCCGGAAATGAAATGCAAACCATCTAGTGGACAATTTTGTGGAAATAACTTACGAAAACAGGCTGGCAAAATCTAGTTTTTATGAGACGTTGACAGATTTTTTTATTGTCAACGAACATTGCTGATTACACCTAAAGCAGATAAATGCACAAGCGATGACACATTGCGATTGATAACGTTGTTTACATGTCAAAATTTTTAAAATAAATTTTCTGACACTTTTATGTACCATACAATTTTATTTAGGTCTTTTTAATAATATAATTGGAAAAATCTTATGTCTAAAGGAGATATCTGATATATTCAAATTGAGACAGTTTTACATTTTTTCCAAAATTAACGAAATCATACTACAAATGAATATATCATTGGATAATCCAATTACTTATTCAAAATTGAGGGAATTCATTTGACACTAAAAACTGAAATACCAGTATTTGATCACAGTGATCAACTAATTCGTCAATCTGGTCAAAAATCATGATCGATACACACTCAATTATAATTTTGAATTAATACTTGTGACTTCACTTCATTTATTCTACTCTCCTAAGTTTTTTATAACACGGGCTTTGTATAGGGAGTAGATTTGCCATATCAACTTTGACATATTTTCAAGTATTTTTAATTCAAATTTCTCGATGGAAACAGACGAGATTGAGGACATCAAAGAAGTTAAAAATGGGAAATGCACCGGCAACTTGAAGTTACTAAGTCCATCTGACCTTGAGGGCTACATGCAGCTACGCGATCGCTTTCATACGGAAGTGGCCAACGCTAAAAGGGGCGAAAAGGTGGAAATGTTCAACAAACGTCTGAAGATAATTAAAGAGTATGTGGTTAAACATGACGAAAATGACTG
This sequence comes from Trichomonas gallinae, assembly GCA_008369845.1. NCBI lineage: Eukaryota > Parabasalia > Trichomonadida > Trichomonadidae > Trichomonas > Trichomonas gallinae. The sequence continues at coordinate 20,910 of MRSU01000989.1, forward strand.
GAAACGAAGTTTTGCAACGGGTGTTATTTTCATGGAGAATTCTATAGCTATTAATATTAAGCAATTGATTCTCCTTATGGGGAAGTGCAAGTCCTCCATCAATGGGTCGCTCCATCAGCTTGGCTACATCGCGAGACCAGCCTCCAAGGAAACAGACGAACAGATAGTGCTCACGATTCCGATTTTCAGTCGAGATCGCAGAGAACTTAAGAAATGGACTATTCGTCAGAAGAGAAATGCCAGAAGAAGACAAATTAGTAAGCCTAAGACAGAACCAGAGCAACAGCCTGAGGAACCAGAACCAATTCCTGTTGAGAAGCATGAAGAACCAATCATCGCTAAGACTGTTGAAGATGTTTGGTCACGAACTATTAATTTCCCTGTACCTGCCAAATTCAGGTATAAGATGTTGAATTCCTACTTCCAATCGATTCCTGTTGTTGCTCAAATTTAAATATTTATTTACGGACTGCTTGAGAAATTAATCTTTTTAACCCACATATTTCCATACCATATTTTATATCTACTCCCCATCATACCAGCATACATCAAACTTCGGTTTGATTATCGTTTTAATCAAAATGTAATAATTTTACAGAATCACAAAGAAGTCATAAAAATATCATAAATAAGATACACAAGAGTCAAAACATAGACTTATTCACTGCTCTTCGCCTAACAATGACTCTGTATTTTTGGTCGTTAACGATGACTTTAAATTTTGTCTGACACACATTTCTTACCCAAAAACCATATATACATCGTCTAAATAATTCAATACCAAACTCTCTAAGCTTTATCTTAAGTAGAAAAATTAACTGAATAAAATAAGTTTGAAGTTATATATTTTTAGATAAAATAAACATTTTCAGTGAAAGCATATAACTATAATTAGATAATTAATCCATGAAATCACAGAAAATTTGAATTCGAAATTTAATTTTGTTGATTCAAAAAGGAGTACCATTTGCATCGAGCAAACAAACATATGAACATGTAATTTCGGACATTTGAAACGATTTTAAAATTTTGAAATTGTTTTGATTTCGAATTTTGTCCTCGAATTGAGAAATATAGCATGTTTTGGTAGTAAAAAGTACTTATTTTATCTGTGGCTGTTGATTAATTCTAAAGTATTGAACAATTAAATATCTGTTTTGTAATGTGTAGCCATTTAATGCATCTTTCGCAGCTTGAGCTTCTAATATATTATCATAAACAACGAATGCATGTCCTGTTGTCGATGGGGTGCAACCTATTCTAATTTGAAAAATAGAACCATATCTAGAGAACAATTCATACACGTCATTTCCATCGAAACCGAAAGGAATGTTTCTGACATAAAGAATTCTGTTTGCATTCTTAGCTAATGTTATTGATCTGGAATCCATAAATTTGGCGAATTTTTTTACAAAAAGTGAACGTCTTTTGACTTAAAAAACAATTTTAATTATGGATTTAGATTACACACTGACAAAGAAATCAGTTCATCAAAGAAAAGTCCATTATCATACATGACTTTATGCCGCCCATTTAACCTTATTTTTCACGAACGAATGCAAACGCTACAAAAACTTACCTAAGGCTAATTGATTTAAATATTCAATGTAGTTATATGCATCACAAGCCAATAAATTATTTACACATTAACTGCTGAATAAAAGCATTCGTCTTATTAGAAATTATTCATGTTAAAGTTGAAATTCATTAAAAGCATTATAAGCTAGCTACTAACTGCATTATATAATCGAGAAATTATGTAGGTATTCTTCTAGCATTACTGTGCCATTTCTGAGATATTCCGATTCATAAATTTGAATGTGAATAAAAAATAACGAGGGGTTTACAAAAATAAAAAAGGTCGACGAAAATTCTGTCGTACATATCATTATAATGATATGATATATAACGATAAAAACAAATGTAAAAAATTTCAAACAATTATTTGACTACTTCACAAAATTTAAATAACGTGTTTTAATCTATTTTAGTTTATACCCTGTCGATTACAGTAGGTATTATTTGTTGTAAAAAAGTGACATCGATATTTTCAATGACTAACCGCTTCATTATTGTTCTGCTACCCCTTTATATGCATGTAAATACTCATTTTTACCGCTTTTCACATCACCCTTCTCAATCTCTAAATTTGTACGTTATCCAATCTTATTACCATTATATTGCTTCTTAGGAGAAAAGCGTTTTTATCAAAATTGAAAAAATGAAAAAATGGAAAAATCATAATCAATGAATGATTCAGGTTTGGACGAAAGAAAACTTGAATCAGACTCGTATCAAGATTATGCTGAGCACCTAGATGTGCCGTGGCATGAGAAGGTAAAGGAAACAATGTTCCGATACTTCTCTAAGGTGCAAACAGATGCAAAACCACACGTTTTGTTCGGATACATACTTTATATTTTTATAACAATGCAGTGCACATTCCCAACATTCGTACAAGAAGCATGTAATCAAAAGGAAAACATTTTAGGCAAAATTATAAAATTTTTATCAATAATTTGGTGTGGTGCAGGAATGTTTGACGGCATGGCTGCACCAATCATGTCATTCATCATTTCCCTCGTAATTATCGGAATCATTATCGCTTCTTTTTTCCATGCTTTGAGATACAGTAAGCACAGAAGAGCTTCTGCAATTGAAGCGAATGTCTCATTCATTATATTTACATACGTGTTCCAAATATTGATACCGTTTCTTACTTCATGCTTTGGTCAATCAATCGAATATTTGATAAATGGGAAGAAAAGCTGGATTTTGTTTGCATCCATACTACTGACCATCACGAGTTTCACAATTCTACTAATTTGGAAGTTTTTCTTTTATTCTCCAAGAATTATGTTTATTAACGATGTGACGATGAATTGGTCACCATTGAGCAGCACAATCATTACTATATGCACAGGGCTTCTCGCTGCGCTTTCTTCCATTAATGTTTCCCTAAATTCGAACAAAATTTCGTGTTTTATTCTGACTTTCGCCATTTCTTATATACAAATCTCTTTATCAGTCTATCTATTCGTCGATATTTCATTTATTAATAGAAAATTCGGAAATATTTTTTCTGCAATTTTATTTGCGTGTGGATTAGGAAATATACTAAATCTAATATCTATTTACTATCAGATCAACTATACTCTCATTTTCTTCATTACTATAGCACTCATTATCATTTCTATTCCAACATTTTTATTCATCAACACGAGAATCGTAGAAAAAGCATTGACAAGGATCTCATTCGTCGATGATGAGAATGAAAAAGATGTTTACGTTAAAGCAAACCAATTTCTTCGCGATATAAGATTAACAATCGAATTTAGTCCACCACAAGTGTTTTCATGGAATTTATACGAAGATTTCCTCAAAACAGAAGGAGATAACAACGAATTGATATTGATGTATTGCAGACTTCTTTCTTCTTTCCCTAGATATTCATATCACTTGAACCATTTGATTTTGCTCATGAAATATTCGACCATGATATTAAGAAGGACCTACTTTCTCCAATTATGCCACATAATTTCGCATAGAAACACTTCAACGACTTCTGAAATTATTTCTTTCTTTAATGCTTATGATTATCATTATCACACATTAGAAATACTACGCACAAGGTTCTGGGAGAACGTTTTAGCTGAAAATCGCTCAGCTTTTTGGACAAATACAATTGAATATAATAAACAAATCAATACAATCAACGCACTCATTAAAAACGCATTGTATGACTTCGAAAACAACCCAGAAGTTGTTTCATTTGCTATAAAAGTCTATCAAACAACAACATTTGATTTTACATCAACAAAGAAACTATTTGACGGCTTAAACATGCTGAAAGCTGGAGTTCCCGCACATTCTGACCGTGCTCTTAAGAATATTTTGAGTGTTTTCCCAATGATTGGTGGGATTTCAACAGAATTAGTCCAAGATATCGAAATCCTAGGCCATGAGATCAGTCTCGAAGATGTTGATAAAAATCTGCTGCAAAGGAAAGAAGTTGTCAATGGATTACTTCATCACGCAAAAGTTGGCCAAGTTTGGGCGGCAATGGTCTATTTCTTCATCGCAAGCGTAGTTTTATTGGTATTTGTGACTGTTTTCATACAGAAACTCAACGGCGACGTTGTTAAAGAAATTCAAAAAACATCAGACTTTCAAATCCAAACTTCCAACCTTCTGCACGTTATCACTAGGTATGCCTTATTCAAATGCTTCAATATCGGACTCTATCACACAGGAAATTCTCCAATGTCGAATTCTGAAGAGAGAATGCAGCGAATTTCTCCTCATTGGTATCCTAAATACGTATCTAAATACGACCCATCGGACACAAAGCTCGCAAACTACGAGTTTTTGATTAGAGATGCGATGGCGAAAACTGCTGACATTTTGCATCAAATTGACAACACTCGTGAGCCAGTTAAGGTCTTCACGGACAGATTCAGCGACGAAAAGATCAACGGATTGACTCTAAATGAATTAATAATTGTTTTCTTAGAGAAAGACACAATGGATATGAGCTATTTCGAGACAGCTTTACAATTATATTCATTCGTTAAAGAAATTTTAGAAGAATTCACTTTAGCGACAACATTCAACACAATTCCATTAAGCATCAACATTTTAATGATTGTTTCATTGCTAATCTGCTTATTACTGTATTCCTTCCCAATGATGCTGTATCTTTTCATGCTGCACACGCAAATGGAAGATATTGCATCGTGTTTCATAACTTTGCCTGTGAGTGAGCTCAAAAAGATAATAGGAGAACAGACAAGAAGGTCAAAGCAGGACAATGCTGCACTTTCAACCATTTCTATGCTGAAAATTGATTTATTGAATACTCCAATGATAATATTATTAGCTATGTCGATCATTCCGACATTCGTTGTAGTCTTCACATCATTTTTCTATCAGAAAAGGTTCGTTATTGATGCAGATATTGATTGTCAAGCGTCAGGATACGTAAAAACTCCATTTGCGGCCATGAGAATGACATTCCTGGCAATTGCTTTGTCTTTCCTAGAAAGTTATCCACTGGAAACGAAAGGAATTGAAAGAAATGAAGTTCAACAGTTTTTGCAGATGAAAAACTTGCTGATGAACGAAACAAGAGCAACATTATCAGACCATTTCATCAAAATCAAGAAGCAACTTTATCATTGGCTGCAAATACAGGACAATTATGTCTTCAGAATGGGCGAATTACACGAAGATTACAACACAATTCCAATAAATTTTGCAGGCTTCGAAAGATTGGCTTCTCAAGAATTTATTATTGCCACTGACGTAGTTTATTTATTGATGGGTATTACAGAGCCAGGCCAGGAGCAGTCGCTAGAATACTTAGACTTGCTGTCTTATTATTTCGTGTGGAGCTTTGACGCGAGAGAAAAAGCTTATTTCGAAACTATACAAAACACAATTTACCAAGAAACTGCTGCAGGAACAGAACTTGTTGTTCCATTAAGTATTGCTTTAGGTATTTGCTTGTTAATAACTTTCCTTTATTTAGTTGTAGTTTTACAGAGAATGAGTAATATAATGAAAAACGCGATGAAATTGTTGTTCATGATTGATCCGATGCTGACGATGTCACACGACCCAATTTTAGATTTAATACAGACAGGAAGGTGTTTCGAAGACAAACACACGACATTCGAGGAGTCTTCGAGGTTCACAGCACTGACACATACAGGAATTGCTGTTGTGTCTAAAAACTTGGACATCGTTGAATGTAATTCGCATTTTCTCAAGATTTTCCCGACTGTTAATAATCTGCATGACTTGGAGGTGGAGTCAAACAACAAAGCAGACATGGACTATTTCGTGACTAAAATAATGAACACGTTCATCAAATGTGAAGAGCCGAGATTTTTGAGACAAATACAGTTGAACGACAAAGAAGGAAACGATTATCATTTCGAAATGGAATGCATAGCCTTCTGTGACACACACGCGGCACTGGAATTCGACACGAACCAAGTAACACAATGTGTAATAATTGTTAAAGATATAACTAAATTCGTCCACATACAGAATTCAATTGAGCAACATCAAAAATCAATATCAGGAATGCTATCGAAAGTTATTCCACCGCAAATATTGGAAGACATCGGAGAAGATAACTCATACTCATTCAGTACACATTCAGTGACAATTGGAGACATTGCTTTTGTGCCTAAAGAAGTTCTGCCGATTGATAAACAGATGAAAATGAATGCGAAAATGGTTACAACATTGGATTTCATTTTACAAAAATATTCAACGCTTTCTAAAGTGAAATCTTTTATGAACAAATACACATTCTGCGGTGGATTGTTCATGGCAATCAACAAACCTTCTGAACACGCAGAAGAAGCAGTTAGATTCTGTCTTGAAGTTTTATCGAAGAGAAAAGAAATCGAAAAAGAAATTGAAACAGAATTCGACATAAAAATCGGAATCCACACTGGTGGTCCTGTTATTGCAGGCCTTATGTCACTAGATCATCCAGTATTCCAGTTGTTATGCAGTTTTGGACACTATCCAGCATTGATGAGAGACTCGTCCGACGACAACACGATTCACGTAACACGTGCGGTTTACGAGCTTGTTTTTGCATTTGGCTTCCAGATATCTGAGAGCCAGATCGTTAAATCCGGTAACGAATCAATACCCGGATATACTATTGTTTGTGAATAAAAATATATTGTTTGCATTTTTTATTAAAATCGCATTTTTTTATATTCATTTAATTAATAACATGAACAATATTTGAGTGCTGCAATAAAGAAAAAGAGTATGTTGATCAAAACGAGAACATTCAAAAGGGGGGGAACTCCACTTTTTGGGAAAATTTTAAAAGTGACATGATAAAAACGCCTCCTGCAGCTCCATCTAACG
>MRSU01000992.1:0-13884 GCA_008369845.1 Trichomonas gallinae
GGTGATCTATACATTGGCCACACTATTGAAGCCAGAAAGCATTTTTATAATCCAAAAAGGCTTCATTTGTAGGACCGATAGGATTTTAACGTCATTTCTATCGTCGTTTCTACACCTCTAAACTAGTTAAAATTACTGAAGGATTGCTAGAAAAACTAAAGTCGTAACATGTCCAAAATCTGTATGTAAATATTGTTTACTTATTCTAAAGCTACTAATAATTATCTTATTTCAGGCTTATCTTTTAGTATTTCAAATTTATTTTCCAGATTCGAATTTATCTTTCAAAGTTGCATCCCTAAACATTGATGAAATGATTAGTTTTCATGTTGACTCAAATTTTAGTTGAATCTGGTATTGTAAATTGTCAAAAATGTGATGAATAACTCTATATTGATATGTAGCATAGATCTATTGATTAATCTGCTGCTATTTCGAAATTAAATGCGTAAAGCAAGAAGTAAGCATCTTTTCTAATATACCTATTGCATCTTATTCAAAAAATTATAAATTCGAATTTTTTTGCTGAGTTGGATTAATTTATGGCTAATCTACTGTTTATTTCATAGAAAATCTTGCTTAATTTGGGTCAATTTAATCAATAAAGTATTGTTTGATATGAAAATAGTTTATTGAAGCATCAACTGATATAAAACTATTTGTATAAGTCATAAATATAAGATTACTAATGGAAATATTTATATACAAAACAAATAAAAAAATTAAAAAAAATTAAAGTTTGAGAGAAGCTCGTTTCTTTGCAATTCTGCGCTCAAATCTTAGCCTGCATATTTCCCGCTTGAGCTCGCTATTCAATTCTTGTTCTTTGTTTAAAATTTCTTCTTTTTGACGAACGACTTTTCTAAGCTCAATTGTTTTAGTATCTGTGTCAACTACATCCGCATCGTAGTTAACAACGGTTTGTTGCTTAGTTTTCGAATAATGAGAAATATCTTGTTTGTATTTTTCGAATGTAACAGCTAAATTGTTCATAGTTTGAGTTGAATCGGCCTTAAAATCATGGATTTGTTTTCTAACTTTTCTGTATTCTATTTCTTTTTCTTGAATCTTTTTCTTCAAAGAAGAAACTTTTTTCGCATACTCATCTTTGAGACTTTGTACAGCTTCTTTATAAACTGATTCGTTTTTGGTCAGTTTCTCACGCAAACTGTCCATATTTAATTTGTGCTCTTTTTCGTTTTCTTCTAGAGATGTTATGCAATCCAAGAGTTTTTCCTTCGATGATAGAAGATTATTGACTCTTTCTTGGTTCTTTTCTGCAAGAACATTTTGTAGTTCTTGAATTTGGTTGTCGAAAATTTTGTTTGATTGCTCATCGACTGTTTCATTGTGCATTTCTGTGATTTCTTCCTCTGTTTTTGCAAGTTTCTTTTCGAGTTCTTCAATAATTTTGTTATATTTATTATCAATATCTTTAATTTCTTTAGTATCAGCATCCTGTAGCTGTTTTAATGATTTTTCGAAGTCATCCTGTAACTCCTGAAGCTGTATAGACTGCGCTTCCTTTAATTCAGCAATTTCCTTTCGATATTGAGATTTATTGTCAGCGAGCCTAGCTTTTAGTTTAGCACGCTTCTTTATTTCTTTTCCATGTTTAATGTTGAGTTTCTGTTGGTATTGGTTGTCTAATCGCGTAATTTGATCACTTAACTCAGTATTTTGCGCCTGAAGTGATGTATAATATTCTGTGAGCTGCTGTATCTGCGTGTCAGCAATCATTAGGTTCTGTTCTAGCTTCTTCTGAAAGATTTTGCATCTTCTTTCTAAAGAAAAACTCATCTTATAATAAAAAAAGGAAAAGTGTACGTTTAAATTTTATATGTTTTGTAAAACATTTACATGTCAAAAATAATTTCTTTTTTAGTTATATTTTATGAAAATTGAGCGTAGAAAAATCTGTTGAACTCCTATAAAATTTATCTTCTTATATTCTTAATGGGGCAAAATCATATGAGAAGAGTTTATCACCATCAAAAGAAAAAAGGTTTTATCCAATAACTATAGTGAGGAAGTGGTATATAGCAAGCATGTTATTATTTATTTCAATCATGAATTCAATTTAACTTACCCTCATTGTTTCTTGAATTAATATCCATATGAAAAATTGTTAAATTTAACAATACAGCGTAAATTATTGCTTCACATTTTAAAAATATCAATTTCTTTGATATTTCTTTTGAAATTCATTAATAAATGCTGTGATGAATATTGAAACGTTTGATAGTTCACATGAATGTGACACAAATTTTGAGGTTTGATAAAACAAATACATTTTATTTCAAATTAACAAATTCTAGAATTATTTTCTATCTTGGTCGGAGTTTTTCAAGAGCCACATCTTTCCAATAAGACGTAGAGCCTTCTTGTACTCGCTATCTTCTGATGCTGACATTGATGAAGTGTTCTGAGGCAAAATTGATGAAGTATTTTGAGGCATAATTGATGATGTGTTCTGTGACATTATTGATAGATTTGACAAATTATTGCTAAGCTGAATAGATCTTGCGGTTTCATTTCTTAGCTCAGCATTAGATTTCTCAAGTTCTGACAATCTGTAGATATTCGTCTTGGAGTCTTTCAATAGATTTGAGTGCTCGACTCTTGTAGTGGTTAACTCTGCACTTGTATCATTCAACCTTTTCTGCAATGAAGAGATTTGTGTCTGTAACTCCTTCTTCTCCTGGTTGTGCTGCAGTTTAGCCTGGCTGAGTTTCTGAGTCAAGTCGTTGATAGTTTCGTGCAATTTTTGAATCTCGTGGGCCATTTTAGATGAAGAAGTAACAGTGTCGAGATACTTCTGCTCAATTCCGGAGCTGGATAAGTTCCTCTGCCTGAGAAGCTTAACCTCTTCTTCGAGGTCATTGCATCTCTTCGTCAATCTTGCGACTTTAGATGAAGATTCGCGCTCTGTTCTTTCAATGTTCGATAACCTTTCGAGCTGCTTCTTAAGCTCATTGTTTTGTGTTGTAACTTTCTGATTTTCCTTGTCGAACATCAAAACTTTCCTCCTAAGGTCTGAGACTTCGTTCAATGTCTCTTCGCTTGTCTTTGATGGCTTGGAACTCTTAGCTCTAGCAATTTCGCCTTCAAAGTGCTTCGTTACTTCATCGATTGTCTTCCTGAAGTCTGACTTCTGCGTTCTCAGTCTTTCCTTCAAGTCATTGTTTTCGTTTGTCAGCTTCTCGACTTTGAGCTTGAATTCAGCCACTTGGTTCTTCATCTGGTTGAACTCTCTCTGCGGGCTCTGCAGGTTGATCTTCGCGCGAAGTTCATTCGCGTTTTGCTGGAGAGAAGCAATCTTGTTGCTGTCTTCAACTCTCAGCTTATTTATCTGGTCTTCAAGATCTTTCTTTTCGCGCTCGCAAACTGATAATTTTCTCTTCAAATCGGTGAGTTCATTTGACTTGTTCGATGACTTAACTTCGTCCAAAGCCTTCTTGACTGATTCGTCGTTGACTTGCATGATGTCCAGTTGTTTCTGCTTGAATGCTACTTCTTTGGCTAGCCTCTCTTTTTCATCCTGCAAGTCTCCATTTTCTTCGATCAAGTCATTGATTTTTTCTTCTCTGACTTTTGCAATGTTCTTGAGTGTTTCTATGTCACTCTTTGCTTTAGCGAGTTGCTCTTTGATATCTTTAACTGATTGGTCATCTTTGTTCTTTAATTTGTCCTCGTATTGTTGCTTAATCATTTCGATTTCGTCTTCGTGATTTTCTGATTTTTCTTCGAGCTCTTTAATCTTCTCTTTCTGCGTCATGATTTCTTCTTGAAGCGACTCAATCTCTTCTTCATATGTGTCTTGGTTCTGCTTCATGGTCTCAAACTGCTTTTCAAGTTTGATATTCAATGATTTATTTTCTTTTTCGAGTTCTTTGTTCCTTGAATTTACTGATTCGAGTTTTTCGTTGTTGCTTTGAATTTGTGCTTCTTTTTCGTCTTCAGCAGATTTGACTCTGCTTTGAAGAGTAATGATCTGCTTTTGCAATTCGACCTTTTGTGTTTCTGAATTATTGAGTTTAGTCATCAAAGATTGTTTCTCAGTGTTGCTTTCGTGGATGTTTGATTCTAATTCTGAAATCTTCTTCTTGCATTCTTCGAGTTCTTTCTTCTTTTCAGCTTCGATCTTGTTGATTGTGTTTTCTTGCTCTTCTGGATTGATTAATGTGCTCATGAGGTCTTCTATTCTCTTGTTAGCTTTAATCAATTCTTCTTCTGTGTTTTCTTTCTGCTTTTGAACGAAAGAAACTTTTTGGTTGAGTTTTTCGACTTCAAGATTTGACTGATTTAATTTGTCTGTAGCCTGCTTGAGCTCTTTTTCGAGCTGTTCAATGCACATCTCCTCTTCAGCCTTCATCTTCTCCAGTTCGTCTTTGAGCTGCTTGTTGTTATCTTCGAGTTTAGAAACTTTTTCTTCGACGTCATGTTTTTCTGTCTTTGCGTTTTCTATATCATTACTAAGCTGCTCATGAAGTTTTTCTAATTCATTGATTTTCTGCTTGTTGTCTTTTTCTAGTTTTTCTTTATCAGAAGAAATCTTTTCGAGAGCATTAGTATTCTCTTCTAGAAGCTTTTGAAGGTTCTTGTTGTTCTCGAATAACTTGGAATTTTCTTCATTGAGCTTCTGGTTTTGTTCCAGAATCTTTTCGTTTTCTTCTGTTTGTTGTTTGATGTTTTCTTCGTTTTGATTTTGAAGGGTTTGTATTTGCGCGTTCTTTGATTGAATCTCTTTAACCAATTCATCGATTTTGTCGTTGGAATCCAACTGAGAGTTTTCTAAGATTTCTTTAATCTGATTTTCTTTTTCGTTTTCGATTTCTTTGATTTTGTCATTTAATGACTTGATTTCTTCGTCTTTCTTGTCCATATTATGCTTGAGTTCGTCAATTTCTGTTTGTTTTGTTTCGTTTTCCTTGAGATACAATTTCTTCTGCTTCAAAATTTCATCGATTTCTGCATTTTGCTTTGTTAGTTGTTCAATCTGCTTCTTTAATTCTTCGTTGTTTTCATTCACTTCTTTGAAGATTTCGATTTGCTTCTTGAGTTCGTCTATTTCGTTTTGATTGTTTTCGATTTCTTTTTCCAACTCTTCTGTTTCGTTATTCTTTTCTTCTTTGAGAATTTCGTTGTTGCTCTTCAAGTTGTTGTTTTCTTCTTTGAGATTTTCAATTTGTTTCTTTAATTCTCCGATTTCATTGCTTTCAATTTGCTGCTTGAGTTCTTTGTTGTTTTCGTTTATATTTTTCAAATTGTTGTTCTCTTCTTCGAGAATTTCAATTCGTCTCTTGAGTTCTTCGTTCTTTATGTTGTTGTTTTCGTCTTTAAGAACTTCGATTTGCTTCTTTAGTTCTTCATTGTTTAATTTTAAGTTTTCATTCTCTTCTTCGAGGATTTCAAGCTGTTGTGTTAGAGCTTCGATTTCACTATTATCGACTTGCTGCTGATTTTCATTCTTTAAGTTATTATTTTCTTCTTTGAGATCAGTAATTTGCTTCATCAAATCTTCACTGTTTTGACTTTCATTCTTCAAGTTGTCGTTTTCTTCCTTGAGAATTTCGATTTGTTTCTTTAATTCTTCGATTTCGTTATTTTCATCCTTTAAGTTGTTGTTTTCTTCTTTGAGATCTTCAATTTGTTTCTTTAAATCATCTCTATTTTGATTTTCATTCTTCAAGTTATTGTTTTCGTATTTAAGAGCTTCAATTTGTGTTTGAAGTTTTTCGTTATTTTGATTTTCATTCTTCAAATTGTCGTTTTCTTCTCTGAGAGTTTTAAGTTGTTGTTTAAAATCCTCGAATATATCGTTTTGAATAGTTTCGACATGATTCTGGAGACATTCATCCTTTTCGCTTTGCATCTTTAAGCTGTTGTTCTCTTCTTTGAGAATTTCGATTTGCTTCTTTAAATCTTCTATTTCGCTGTTTTGATTTTCGTTCTTTAAGCTGTTGTTCTCTTCTTTGAGAATTTCGATTTGTTGTTTAAGATCTTCGTCGTTTGTGTTTTGTGTTTGTGAGAGAGCGAGCTGCTGCTTGAGGTCGTCTATCTGGGAAATCAGGTTGTCTTCGTTTTGTGACTTTTCTTCGAGATTTTCTTTGAGAGCTTCAATGTCGCCTTTCATTTCATCGACAATCTTGTTTTTGTTCTCTAGATCTGATTTCAAGTCAACTGAATTCGTTTCTAGCTCATCTATACGCTTCTGCATCTCGTGTACTTTCTCGCGCAACTCGTCATCAGAGGCATTGATTTTCTCTTTGACTGGTTTGTTTTTGAGAATTATTCCGCATAAATCGTCTTCAAACTCATTCCAGAGATTATATGACTGGCTTCTTGACCCACCGACACCATCATAGAGAACATTGTCCCCTATTATTATCTCGCAGATGTTGGAAACTAATTCACATGGCTTTGATTTGTACATTAATAATGAGCAGAATAAAACTGCGATTAAATGTTTCACATCTGTTCTTGTTGCCTCATCTGTGAATAAAACAACAAGTTTGAAGAATAATTGCTGGCCTTGCTCATTGAAAAAGTCTGATCCTTCTGGATTATTGTTAATGTAAGCAATTGCGAACCTCATAGCAGGTGGAATAGCATTCTTAATCATAGAGAAACTATGCTCAAGCATAAATTTCCAAGAATCTTTGATTTCTGGATTGCACAATATTGAAATCGTAGAAATATCGAACAATGCAGGTGATTGATTCTTCTGGAAGATTTGCTCAATTGATTTTGCAGCTGCTTTTGATGAATATTCAACATTTGTGAAAAATTCAATGAAAAATTGATTGAAAAGCCCGCGAGAAGCTGTATCGGATAAGTAAATTGTGACGAATTGTTCGATATACGGGCCAACACATTTGCAGCAATCCTCATTTTCCTTGATTAAAAGAGAAATTAAATTCAAATTTCCTGCACGTTGGTTATTAACCGCTACATGTTTGCAGCATGTTTCGATGATCTTTGTTGTTGCTAAAGATTCTCTCAAAGAAGAAGCATTGTCTGATTGATAAATTTCTGTAAGTAAATCGTAAGCTGTGGATTGTGTAAATTCGATTAACGGTAATAAACGCTTAAGATATCCAGACTCGACAAATAATTTTTGCGAAAATTGATTACCATCAAGAATTGCATGTATTGTCTTCATAATGTTGGGTCTGTCGACTGATATCAGCGCAGATATCTTCTCCATAAGATTGAAGCATACAATCTGTTGGTAATTTTCGTTTTTGTTGACTAAAACTTGAATAAAGTTGATAAATTCTTCGATTATTTGCTCATTATCGGTATTTATATACGTAAAAAGAGTTGTCATGTCTTCTTGATTATTTGTAAGAATATTTTGGAACAATTCTGTCTGGAATTTGCATAAATTTGTTAATAATCTTATAATCGAGAGTTGTTTTTTCAAAACGCTGGTATTTCCCATCTGCACTAAGTTGTGAATTGTATTCTTTTGCTCTAAAAAAGTTTTTGCGTATAATTCATGTTTTTCTGTTTCTTCGTGAAGCAAATTTCCGATAATAATGAACAAATTAGATATCATATCATCGTTATCAGCATATCCAGATATAATATCGACGATTGAAGGAATTGCTTTGCTTCCGATTTCATTTGGATATTTTTTGCTTAATTCTTTCAAATTTCTTAAGCAGTTTTCGACTTCTTCGCCCTTCACGAGAAGATCTACCTGATTCTCCACGAATTCTTGCTCCGTGAGCTCTGGGGTAGCGAAAAATACGCGTCTAATAAAAGCCATTATAAAATTTTGAAAATAAACGGTATCTTTTGTCAATGATCATAGTTCAAAATCGGATCATATTGATTTTTTCACTTTTTGAAATAAAGCATTCAAAATTAAACTTAAGTTGTTAGTATTGGTCACTCATATAAGCTACATCAGCTTCTATAAGCGTTTTAAATTCGATTTGTAAACCTCAGAAATTCACCCCTTAATTCATTGGTTCAAATCAGGTTCGTAATGTTTAATTGTTGTTATTAGATATCTTATTTATTGCAACTTTTTGATGAATGTATTCATATACTTCAATCAAATAAGTGAATTCATACATGAATAAAGTTAAAATGAAGTTAAAACCCAATTTGACAATGTGATTTAAAATTGTCAAATTTAAAAGTTTATTTGTCAGATATAATGAGTTATTTGTCAAAATTAATGGAGGAAGGTAATGGACAAAGAAAGATTTATAAAAATATGCAGCACGCAATTGTTGAAGCTCTACACGAGTTAGGAGGCAATTCGCAGTACGGAGATGGAAGTGTTCGTATGAAAGATTTGTATTCTTTCGTAGAAAAAGCTCCAATTGAAATTAATGGCCAAATTGAATCAGGACCACATAGATTTTCTATATTTAACAGTGCTTTGTCAGGAAGAAGATCAGCCGCGGAATTATTCGAAAAAATCGATAATACAGAGCGTCAAGGTGCTTGGTGGAAATTGGCAAAGCCATACGAAGAGTGCTTGCAGATAGCTCTTGAACAAAAAGGCATTAAAAAAGCACAGAAAAGAAATCGACCAAAAGTTGAGCCAAAACCTGCGTCAGAAATCACACACGTTAAACCACAAGTTCTATTTAAATGGAATAAATCCGAAGTTATGGATATATTCGATCAAATTAAACAATTAACAGTAAAAACATCAACTCTGAGAGAAGAAAATCGAAAATTACGCGAAAAACTCGAAATTGCAAACGAAGAAATCGAACTTAGAATCAATACAATACGAGAGCAAGACCCAAACTCACCAGCTCTTCGCAGATTAGATGAATATCAAAAAGCTAAGAAATACGAACAGATTCTTCGCAATCAACTAGATACAGAACAGAAAAAGCTTTTCACTCTTAGTGATCAAGCAATGGATAATGTTTGAAAAATATCAACAATTTATTATCTCAAAACAATTGATTTCGAAGGCAGGAATATTGTTGAATACTATACTTTTTGTCACAAGACTTTTTCTTGTTTTTACATTTCATATATTATATCTACATGCCAGAATTATTATTTATCTTACTTATTAGTTAAACCGAGGTATAATTGCCTGTGAACAATTGGTAACAGATGAGTATAACTGAAAAATATATGATAAATTTCTTTTAAAGCTCTGAGTGTGCTTAAATATTTATTTTTAGATATATTAATGCTTCTGCTGCTTAATATACATATTGCAAAAAAAAAAAAACTTGTTTATAATTGCTTCTTTTCTTTTTTACGTGGCAAATATGACATGTAACGCATTGAACAAAATTCAAAAGGTTCATAATAGGTTCGTAGTATTTTTTCCTTTTTAATAATATATCATTAAACGGTCTCAATGGGAATGATAGAAAATGTTCTAGATTGGATTAATTCGAACTATAGGATTGGAATTAATCCATTGGAGCTAAGTCAAGAGCTTGTTGATGCCTGCAAAACAAGAATAAACTCGGCAGATATTAACGAAATATCACAAGCAGATAAACAGACATTTCAATTCAGCGAAACATTAAATGCTGGTGAAAATGATGATGGCCATGTATTTCAAGTCATTATAGAACAAATTATTGCAAATTCTGGAAAAAACTTTTACATTCAATCACCAAATGCACAGAAATTCGGCTGTTACTTCTTAACTACAGAAGGTAAAATCAATGGCTGTTTTATCATCGATTTACAAATGCTTCAATTCAAAATACATAATTGTGAACCTGTTGATATCAAATCAGAAGTTGCTAATGTAAGTCCAAAAGTAGCAGTAGCCAAAAAACAAGTTCATTCTGATCCACCTAAATACGACAAAATCAAAGAAATTGTTTATCAGCCACAGCCTCTTAGTTTCCTTGGGGATATCAAAGAATCGCCAATATATGAAGAAATACGCAATCAAATTGACAAACAAATGCAAAAAATTACAAATAACAAAATCGGATTTAAACATGAATTATTGGCTCCAATGTTCTTAATCCATACTCAAGAGTCAATGAAAGACAAAGAAATTGAGTCTTCTGCCTTTGAACGCATAACATCTCAATTCGATACATTCAAAATTTCAATTTTGAGCATCGATGCTAAAGAAGAAGTCAAAGAGAAAATTCAGGATGTGATTAAAGATATTATTGATTCAATTAAAAAAGAAAAATATTCGAATTTTACTCATGCTTTAATTTCCAGCTTTGAAGCTACAAGTGAACCCGTTTATGTTGTCATTATAGGCAACATTAAGCAACTATGTGTGCTTCCTGAAATAGAAAACATATTTACAGATGATGATTTAATTGATGTGATTCATGCGAACATCAATATATTACGCATCAACAATGGACATCCACTAATCGATTCACTTCGAATGAACGCTGAATTAAGCAGTTTTATGGAGAGTTATGATAAATCTAGTTTTGATGTTTCCAAAGGTCTACAATGGACAAAAATTCCTGCATTTCCTAAAGCTACATGCATTATCTATCCTGTCCAAAAGAGTAATCTGTTACAAAATGCTTTCGATACTTTGTTCATAAATGATAAAAGATTATCCAGCATCAGTTCTGCTCTTCTGAAGTTAGAGTTCGGAGTTACTAGAACTTCTCTACAGGATTCTGACTATGAATTGATTTTTGTTTGTACTATTGCTTCTCAATATTTCAAACCAGTTAAAGTTTAATTTTTGTGCATATTCAACATATTATTATATTTAGTTAGTTTAATAAAGCATTCCTACATGGTATATATCTTTAAGATCTTATTATAATAATACAACTACAAAATGGTGCTCCAATTGATACATAATTTGGTAATGACATTAATATTCAAATATAAGCAAATAATTAATTAAGTTATAACTTAGAAATGTCAGCATCACTGAACGAAGTTAGAGTTGCATTGTATTTATAGTATAAGTGTGAAAGAAATCTTAATAAATAAAACTGCTGTGTATTATGCTTCAGAAAAAGGTCATCATGAATTTGTTTAACTCCTTCATACAGTTCCTGAAATAGATGTCAACGCAAAAGACATTAAGAGCCGAACAGCTTTGTTTTGGGCTTCAGTAAATGGTCATCATGAATTATCAAATTGATTCTCACAGTTCCTGGAATATGTGCCAACGCAAAAGACAAATACAACAATACAGCATATCAAGAAATATTAATCAAACCTGTTGGCAAAAAGCTACGACTTTTCATTTGAATTTTGTCATGTAAAATATTTATATGCCAAAATGTAGATTTTGACGGTTTAGAAAAATTTGCTATGAACTCTCCTCGTGTAGGACCGAAATATGTCGTTAGCACGCAGAATTTTTCGAAGGTTAATGCCCCGGTTGAAAAGAAGGAAACGAAGAAAAAGACAACACCAAAGAAAACCAACTATCTCAGGTTTAACGAATCATCAAAACAACGCAGAATGAAATTCACACCTGTTACTATCATTGATGATGTCGAACCAGAGATGAATACCGAAAAATCTGTTGAGAAATTACAAAAAATCAAAGAATTCGCTGCGAAACATATCCAACAAAAATTACGTGAGTTCATTTCAAAAACGGAAAACGTTAAACGCTTCCCGCGCATCAGTGCACATCCTAAAACAGAAAATGAAGAAGAATCAGAAGATGAGAAAAATAATGAAAATAATGTCGAAGAAGAAGTTACTGAGGAAGAAATAGAAACAGAGAATCTTTCAAAGTCTACATTATATCAGAAACCAAGACAAAAAATCATGATAGATACACACGAAAGTCCAATGAAATATAAAATATCAAAAGAAATCAAGCCAACACATACTAATAATTCCCTTAATATGTCCATCAAAGATCGTATAGAGAATAATGATGATTATCCAGTTGTTACTGTTCCTGTTAGAGGAAGAATTTTAGATGAAACAAAATTATTATCTGGTGAATTACTGTTATAAGTACCCCATATATGAAGTTTATTTTAGTTTGTAAACAATTTATTGTAATTTTTTAAAATAATACCAATTAAAAACAATCTTTGTGAGTCAATGTTTACAATTATAAGCACAATCTGTCATCAATTACCACATTTATATGATTGATTTGAATTTAAAATGAATTTCAAAATTGAAATCCAATTCCCAAGATGCTATAATAAGACACAAATATACCTTTTATGGATAAGAACTTTCGCAAATTAATGTTATATATACATGCATTAATTTTTCAAATTTTATTTGAGATTTAGTCTTTTAATTTTCGAGTTACAACTCTTTTTTATAGATGTGCGTGGATGTATCAAAAATTGACATTTAGCATTTAATATACGCGAAATAAAATTAATTTTCAATTCTGACTTTCTTTGCTTTGATTAATACGAAAAAGTAGATCTTGTTTCTCTAGTATGCATGTATACATTAAATTTTACAAACAATAAAAAAAATTGATTTTCATAATCTATTTTGAATAATATAAATATGATGCTAAGTAATAGAACATAAATATGCTGATATTGCTAACGCAAAAGCGTAAATTGGATCAAGATTTAATTTTGATTCAATTGTTAACTCATTTTTCGATAATTTTTTAACTATAATTATTTGATTTTCTTCATTTTTTGGTGCATAGATCGCATTTTTAACGCTTTGTGTTTGAAATTGTCTTGCTAATTTGTTTCCTAAGTAGTTTAGGCTAAACAATTTGTAAGTATCAGAATTTGATATCGAATAAAAGGTTAAGATAGAATTACGAGCAATAGAATCGTAATTTGTGAAATATCGAATTGAAAGAAGTTCTCTTCCGATTCTAGATTTAATTCGGAGCGAAAAATCATGTTTGTCTTGGCCTACATTGATCACATAGTCTGTTGCCTTTGAACTATAGTGTGTATTTTTCAGGTCTTTAAATATTGGAATTATATCATATTTCTGTTTGTATTTAGCCGCATATACTTCTTGTCCATTGCATTTCATGACAAAATATATACTTTTACCGTTAATTCGCATTCTTATATCACGAGAAATAATATAGATCTTAGATTCGGTTAAAATAGATTTATCATCGATATTCTGCTGATCTTCTTCTTTAAATTCACTTGCAATTGCTGGAATATTTTGATTAATGATATATTTATCATTTTTTGTATCTTTATCTTTCTTAACAGGCTTATCTGTATGTGTTTGTACTTGTTCAACAATTTGATCTTCGTTTGAAGATGAATTTATCATTTCAAAATGAACAGGGTCGACAACTGAATGATCATTATCTTTTTCAACGACATTTCTATGTGGACTGAGATTTTCAACAGATTTGGATGCTAATCTCCTTCTTTGATCGTTTTTCTTTTTTGGAGATGTTCTAAACGACTTTGATTTGACTAAAACATCATTATCATGACGTTTTAGAAAGATAGGCATCGGTTTTTCAATATCATTTGACTCACCTTCGCTTATATCAATCGCGAAGAGAGACATTTTGATAAAATGTTTTTTTTTTATCCTCCTTTTGCGTTTAAATGGTTTAGCATATATTATAAAGCATAAAATTTCAGCAAAAGCTTCCGATAGACTACTTTTTTAGAAAATCTGACGTTGTAAAGCGTCATATGTCGAATGTCAGATGTCAAATTTATAAAAAGTGGCACGGGTGTCAGTTGCTAAATGTTGCCAAAAACTCAATATACCAATTTCAATAGATGGGTGGTACAGTATCCATAACTATATTACAAATCTACAATAAACAGGCAAATTTTTTACGCTTAATTATTAGATTTATTTCAAAAACTATGATGTTAGAGTAAGGTTAAAAACACGCTATTTAAAAAAATCGTGAGAATTTACATTAAGGGGGTAGGTTTGAATGGTTTACAAAATTTGAAAAAGTGCTTCATATCAGCCAGTCAGAGCGACGCCCATGGG
>MRSU01000997.1:0-11368 GCA_008369845.1 Trichomonas gallinae
AGGGCATCCTCTTTGATGCGCCAGCGCTTCATGATCATCATGCGGACTTCCTGGAGACGGCGGCCCTTGTTGTCGACGAATTCCTTTGTGTTGGCAGCCTTGATGATGATTTCTGTGCGGGATGGTGTTGTCTTGACCTCGACACCACCGTAGCCCTCCTTTGTGAGCTCACGTGTGAGGAGCTCGTTGAGTTCAGCGTAGAAGAGGCCTGTTTCGATGATGCGGCGAACCTTTGTGCAGCGTTGAGCCTTCATTGTTTAGAAAAGGCCATGTCAAACCGCTTTTGTAATTTTGTCTGAAAATATATTTGTCAAGTAAATATTTACATGACAAATATAATTTGCACATTTGTGATTTAAGATATTACAGTTCATTTGATTAGATATCTCTATTTGCAATATATTGCTAGAGATTCAGAAGTATTTTGCTTTCCAATTGCCTGATATAGTGAATATATATCATATCAGGTTTCGTAGGGTCAATTGTTTGGATCATGTTTTGTATTTTGTGTGTAAAAATCTTGTAGTTTAAGCATATGAAAATGAGAGAGGACTTAAAATATGAACACCTAAAACCAATTTATAACACAATAACCTTGCAATATTTTAAAAATCTTATAGTTAACAAGTAATATATTATTTATATATCAAACAAAAACTAGATAATATTTAGGCACTGGTGATGTATTCGCGTCCCATTGTCAAGTACGCGACATCAGTGCAGAAGAATGGGAATGCGTGCTTAAACTCCTGCTCGCTCGTGTAGTTCTGGAAGTGCGCTGCGAGAGCGATCTGGTCTGACTCAGAGACATCTATGGATCTGATGTAAGCGTGTATGTAGTTCTCGACGAAGTTAGGAGTCTGCCCAGCAAGGAATGTAACAAAGTTGAATATGTTGTCCATCAATATGGAGTTGGGGCTTCTCGCCATTTCTGTGCAAACAGTTGAGAAAGCGTTATATATGTATTCAGGCGGTATCGAGTCAAAAATCCTCAGCTTTCTCTGAGCAATTTGTATAGTATTCATGCAGAGGATCATAGCATCAGGGTACTGCGACATTATTCCCTCATAGAAGACAATGTGCAAAAGTCTGTTTCCGCATTCTGGATTGACACCAGTCCATCTGTCTTCAACGAGGCATTTGATGATGTTTAAGGCAGGCATCAATAGATCCACAGACGAAGATAACAGAGCAGCGCCGAATCCATCGATGAATGAGACGATATTCTCTGTCTGCGTGATAGTTATAGCTGTCTTGAACTGCGCGATTCTGAACAACAAACCTAAAAATGACTTCACGGCAAAGCTTTCAATTGTGCCGCCTTGCAGTGATGATATTGAGCGCTCGATTGGCGCGAACAGTCTCGCGATGATTTCATTGATGCTGTCACCAATCTGTGCAGTGAATGCTGAAATGAAGCCATAAAGGAAATCAAATAGTGGCTGCATAATACTCTCAGGACATCCTTGTTCATAAATCTGAAGAACAGTGCCGATATGTGGCGAAAATGCTGCATAGACTAAATCCTTAGTCATCGCCTGAGAAAGCATGATACAGTTAACACTCATAAGCATGATCTTAAGGGCAAAAGCGCATTTGTCGAAATCCAAAAGTGATTGGAATGTCACCGAATACATATCTATTAACAATCCTGGATCTCTAACAAGCATCTTCTCGCCGAGATCAGTAGGCGGCATGGTTGCAACAATGATGAAACAGCTCAGATATAATGCGTAGTTGTCGTTGGATAAGTTAATGAATGTAGAATGAGCATTGACAAGTCCTTCTAAGACAATTCTTGCCGCTCTCACTGGTCTGTAGATCCTGAGTGTTTCTAAGAGGAGCTCAAGCATGTGCTGAACGAAATATTCGTTGATTTCTATGGAAACTTTGAGCAAATGGAAAATTTTCTCGAGGAAATAATCACTCATTCTGGAAAACCTGCTGACATAGCTGTAAATGATGAATTTTGTCAATGCAAAATGCTCAATAGTCTTCTCCATGTTTTGTCCAGCGCAGTGAACCATTAATTCATTCATAAATAATATTAGGCTGTCGCAGATGACGGATATACGTGGGTCATCAGAAGGAATGTGTCCCATAAGATGGATAAAGCATCTAAGGAGGAATTCTGCTGAGCACAAATGATGATTAACAGCATATGATGTCGTTTGTTGGAATAAATGATAGATTTGATCAGAAAGATATGTTTCCTGATATAAATAATTGATCATTTCGTTGATATCTTCAAGATCTTTCTCAGCAAATCTTTCGTATTGAGTATCATCGACCATCATTTGGAGAATATGGTCAACCAAGCGAACGAAAGGCTCTGAAAACTTCTGTCCGCGGTCTGGGAGACTTGTTATACCGTAATATAAGTCGATCCAAATATCAATAAATAATTTAAACAGTTCTGTACCAAAAGCTTCCCATGTCCATTCTTCAAAGTTGCAAAGGAACTGGTTTAGCGCCTCATCTTCGAACATATCCGAACGAAAAACATATCTTTCCGCTAAAGGCTGAAATGCAACAAGTAATGTAGATAGGAACTCAAAAGCTTCTTCATTAAACTCTGTGCTAGCAAGTACATTCTCGAAAAATGAAAGACAAGCAGCTAAAATTTGCTGCCTTTTTTCTACTTCAAATTCGAAAAGAGTAATTAAGTTAATTCGAGTGAATAGCGTGTATAAACAACGATGAGCTTCGCATGCAAGCTCTACTGGTTGATCTGGAGCGGAAAATGTTAAAAACAATTCAATTATTCCTGGAATTTGTGCAAAGAAGTTTGGATTCTTGCATTGCATGAATGAATCAATCATTTTGAAATACTCTAATGCGATTGGAATTGTAATATTTGGATCTGAAAGTATTGAAACTGTCGATTCGCAAATTTGCGGTATAACATTGTAAAATGCTTCTTTAGTATTGATAGTTGTAGCGCTTGAAATAACATGGTCGAATCTTTGAACATCTTCGCCAAAAATTTTGATAATTCTAAAGAAATAGAATACGTAGTTATAGTTTGTTAAGTTATTTGCAAAGCTCTGAATCCAAAAATTGCCTTCATTCTGGAAATCAACCTTCATTAATTTAGATATTAATTTTAATATAAAGTTAGAAGCTGTTTCGTTCAAATTTACTATCGGACCAGTCAAGTAGCTAAGCAAGAATGCACGAATTTGTCCTTTAATCTCTTCAGTAAAGATCGAAGCCGATGGATCTGGATTCAAAGAATGCGGCACCCAGTACATGGTGACCAAATAGTCGAGCACATTGACAGAGAACCAAACAACTTTCATTTCAGACGACATTGACAGTAATTGGATTGCTAATTGGTAATTTTGCGGGTTAATTTTGATACTCATGATGTAATTTTCGAATTTTTTGATCATTTCATCATTTTCTTGCTGGAAATTGATCTGCATGACCTCCTGGATGACCTGGAGTGGATCTAATGTCGATTCTTCCATTAACGATTTTAGCGGTGAACTGAAAGTGTCAAAACAGAGGACTTTGCTTCAATTTTCGGTTGAAAAACGGACAACAAGTTTGGATGGTTATATCATATATTTTTGAATTTTTGACAAAATTTATCTATTCATCAAAGAAGGCGTGGAAATTACAGTTGAACGATCATATTAGGTAACTACGGCAGTGTACTGTATTCTCTAATGCCGCCAAACTAATATAAACGGATAATATTTGTATACATGTATCATGATACATCAAAAGTGTCATTCTACAAGATTTTTATGTTCAATACTAAGAATTTATTACTACTTCATATGGTATTATATATTCACGTGGATATTGCCTATGTGTATGTCATGGAAATAAATCCATATCATTATTGTGTGAGCCAAAACATTGATGAATTCACTCTGGTGATGAAACGAACATCATTGTGGAAAATCACGTCTAGAGATTTTTAGGTACATTTTATACTACCATATAAGTTATAGAATACAAGTATGCATGGATAATTCATGTTTTATGCTTGAAATTTCAAATGAAAAATAGATTCATTGTTAAAATAGGGTATTTTCACAAAATATAGATACATTATCTTATCTATGGATGTATCGCATTCACAAATTGTGTATAAATCAAAGTTTAATGCTGTAAAGTGTAGTATATTCATAATTTTGACATTGTAAAGATTTAATCTGGCAAAAATTTTATTTATTTGACAAAAATGCAAAATAATTAATTTGCTTTTTTACTTATAAGGTAGTATAGATATGAATGCACAAAAGCTTGTTATCAAGATCTTTGGCTATATTTTGCTTATGAATAATTTTTTTCGATTTTTATTTTTGAGGTTTCGCTCTATTGATACTATGAGCATATATATGCGTACAGTAATCAAATAAATACATACTACAAACATTTTATTTTGAATCATGAGATTGATAGAAATAATTTCCCGAAATAATAACGAATATAAAGAATATGATAATACCAGTTCCGATAGCAATGCTTGGCTTAATGTTCTTGGTCAATTTCTTATTACTCTTGAAGATGCAAAGGAAAACGAAGCCAATTGGTGGAAATAGAATTGACATCATGCATACAAGACAAACCAAATGCTTGTCATTGGTTTTGTTTTCATTTTGATTTGGAATACGTCTTGATACTGAGCTGCAGTGAGATTGCTGCTGATATATCATTTGAGGCTGAAAATAAGATGTAACTGAAGTTTTTGCGACTCTTGGTGGCTCATTTTTTTCGAAATATGGATTAATCTGAGAATTTTCGGATGGATCTGCTACATTAATATCCATAGACTTGTCAGATTTATCATCAGTAGAACTCGTTTCTTCCTGATCGTTGCAATCTGTATTGTCGTCCAATGTTTCTTTAATTTCTTCCGCGTACTTCGCGATGTCGTATGGGGAAGTCACGCAGTGTGTCATATCCTCAACATCTAAAATCCCAATCGTCGTATCATCCTGTAATTCCATAATAAAATAATAAATTGAGTTTGAATGTGAAGATCGATCGTCAGCACTCTCAAAAAAATTCCTTAATGTTGGAAATGTTGAACAATTTTTATTATTACTATTAGAAAAGCATAATTACAACATAATTGTTTTTCATTATCAAATTTATTGAATCAACTAATGATTGAAAAAAACAATTAATAAATGACTGAAAAAAGATTTCATAAAGAACCATCAAAAAGAATAAAAAACGTTAACAAAAATTTCAATGATTGGAAATTTCGTTATAGAATGATTATATCAATATAAGCTATACTTTAATACAATTTTTGATTGTTTGTACGCCCATAATAACCGCATAATAAAATTCAGAAAGAATTTTGTTTATCGAACTTATGCACTCTTATGTTATTTAATTTTTAATGTTGTGTCATGGTAAGGTATTTGAAAATTGAAGTTTCATCTCATATTATTGAGACTCTGCAAATTGATGGATTAAATTAATCGAATCATCGTATAATAGGCTATCATTATTATGCCATAAATACTAACAAGCTGCCCAAACATCTGATTAATGAACTAAAAGAAGTTGAAAGTCTTTCCTAGTGTCTTCTTACACGCCCATAAAAATAATAATTCCACAATCAGTTGTAACTATTGGAAATAATGCATGTGAATCATGGAATTCACTTCAATTGTTATACCATCCAGCGTAAAAGTGAATATGCATTTAAATCATGTTCAAATCTTGAATCAATCAAATTACCGAATGATTTATCAATAATGAATCAGTATTTATTTATGTATTGCATATTATTAAAAACATTCACTTTTCCTAAGAATTTGACATTCATGGGCAATGCAATATTTTACGGTTGTTCTTCTCTCGACAATTTTGAATTTCCTCCTTTATCTACAATTCCAGACTTCACAATGAATGCAACAACTTGAAAAATATATCTATTCCCAACAATATTACAACATTTGGACAATTATGTTTCTATGGATGCATCAGTCTGAAAAAACAGCGAATTTCCAAACAATCTGAATAGTATCGGTGACTCAGCATTCTCCAAGGCCTCAAAATTATCTTTGTTTTCACTCCCTGATTCGTCTTCATTGGTAATTCAGCATTTTCGAATTGTATCTCAATCACAAGCTCGTACAATTGTACAATTCCTCCACTCATCGAGTCGATCTCAACATCTCTGTTCGAAGGATGCAAGAATTTATTCTTTGTTATTTCAATAATTTCAAAACTAGGCATTTTTTTCATGTGGCTTTGTTGATCTCAAGATTAATAGTCCAGTTTCATCCATCATACATTTCAATCATGTGTCTCAAATCCATTGTGAGCAGCTTCGCAGATATCTTCATTGTCCCTCCATAGATGAACACAATATATTCCAATGTCAGCATCGCATATAACATCATCAACGAGTGTGAGTTCTCAGGTCTTCCAGTTATTCAATTTCGTGTATGTAATGTCAAAGCAGAAGACTAATGCGATGACAATTATTTCGGCGAGAGCAACTACTTACTTCTTTCACTTCCTATATTCTTTGCAGATGGCTAAAAAAGGAACTCAATAAAATAAGTTATGTACCTATATTATGAATATCTAAATGTTTTTACTAGCATTTGGGATAGTATGATTGATAATAAGATATGGAAATCATACAAGTCCAAATCAATATTAGACATACATCAAAAGTCGTGAATATATCCATAGATGGTTCAAAAAAAAGTGGTGGTCGAGCACCTTATATATTAGCTTCAGAAAATGTAGTCTTTGCAAAAATCAAAATATACTAATTATATTATTAATATCCACTAACTGGAATAGCAAAAAAAAAATATCTTCCGAATTTGCATCGCTATTAGTAACTATTTATTATAACAAAGTTTTAAATTTAAGGTTATTAATAAGGTTAAAATAATAACGTAACTAAAGAATATTAAAACATGGAGAAGTCTCAGACTCGAGAACCTCGTTCGTGGGCTGAACTTCTCAAACAAAAAGAGGCCTCAAGGAATATGCCACCCAGTAAAGAGTATTATGTAAAGCCAGAAATCGTTCATCACAATGATGCCGGAATTTTTGGAAAAAATGCCGAGCACAATGATGATTTCGATAAGTCATATGTACCAGTAGATCCATCATTTTACGATAGTAGCACTCTATTTACTCCTCTTCCTCCCAGAGAAAAGAGAGAATATCCAAAACGTGATCATGGATTGGATTTGATATCATGGGATGTGCAAGAGCCAGAAGGAACTGCAACAAATCCAAGAGTCAAGCGTTTAGACTTATCAAAAGTAAATAAAGAAGATATAATTACACATGCGCCAAAAAGCCCGTCATTCAAGTTTAATATTGCACAGCTTATCGAGCAAAGAGAAATAGCCAAGCAAATACAATCAGCGAGATCAATAAATCCAATAACGAATACTTTTCCAACTGAAGTAGCAGAAACAGCGAGATTACTTAGAGAAGAGCAAACTATTAAGCTTAGAAATGATTTACGCAAAAGCAGGCTCCCTAAATGCGAACTTCGCTCACAAGATAATCTCGTCAACATTATAACTTGCGAAGTTAAAGACGAAGATGCTGCAAAAGAGGCATACAAAGACTCAGTACCGAAAGAGCACGGAATCTCGCATGGATACGTTGAAGCAGAGATGAAATATAGAAGGGAGAGAGAGCAAATCAACGAACTTCTTCGCTTCGAGAAAAAGAGGAACTCACCTGCTGTCAGAAAGTTTGTCAGAGAGTGGAATCCTATACTAGGCAACGAGCCTGAAAAGAAGACAAACGAAACAATCCAATCATTGCCTAGCATTCGCAAATGGCTCAAAGCTTCACCAGTTTGAAAATAATATATATTTTTTGCAAATCTATACCATCTGCATTGGTTTAAGATTTAGTCCACTTTATTCGTTCGCAAATCATCGAAAATTCCATATTATAGGATATCTTATTTATGAAATTAATATTTTTATTCGGAACATTAGTTTAATTAATCATTTTTAAAGAATTTGTTTAAATTAGCAAAGGAAAAAAAAAAATATTATTTGCTATAACAGAGCCATGTTATATTTTTGCATTAGCATCTATGAATTTGCATCTTTAAATGATGCTGCAGAAAACGTTCTTATGTAATTTAATATGATTGATATATTACTAGAAAAAAGTTTAGAAATTGTTACAAAAAAACATTTTATTCCTTTTTATGAACATCAATAACTTTTTGCAATGCAACTAAAACTCTCTTTGCTTTATCTCTGAGAGTCTCATCATTCACCAAGCACTTCTCCGTGCACTCATACAGCAGCTTCATATCAATGATCATCGCCGCCAAGTTCCTGTAGTAGCAGGCGCCGAGCCTCTCTCTGAAGAAGTCTATCGACATCGGCTGTGGCAACTCGAGGAACTCTGCGTTCTGTGATGCTCTTGCGAAAGCCTGGAATGACTCTTCACCCGAAACAGCTTCAATATTCGCAAGTAAGCTGAGCTGCTTCGACTTGCAGGCTTCCGAAGAGTCTGGGAACTGAATTAGTCTTCCTTCGAGCATCAGTATCTCCCATGGCGACACTTTGACCTGTCTCCCGTCAGTGAGAGTGACATCAATACTCTTGTATGGGTTCTCGCGCACGATGTTGTCGATTGTGCCTTCAACAACTTCGAAGTCGAACCAGTCTTTGTGCAAGAAAAGCGTGACTTTTTGGTCCTTTGCAAGAGAACCGCTGAATTCTGTTGTCGCGTATCTGTATTTAGGAAGCGGAACAAGTGATGGCGGGTTTGGATACTTAGTGACATACTCTAGCTTGTATTCTTTGTTGGATGGGAAAGAAAGGGTGACTTTAACAGTGTCCTTTTCTTCAGTGACTTCCATCTGTGTGATGAATGCGCGGATTGACTCATTCATTATCGTCTCGCCTTCGAAGGCCTCCCTGATGAACATGACTTCATCCATCGAGTGTGGAACGTACACGTGGTCATCCGTGAGCACGCATGTGGACCACTTCGGCCATTCCTTTCCTTGCGGAAGTGTTCTCGAAAACTGTGGCTCGACATATACAAATTTTTCGTTCTGTTCGTCTTTGTTTTGCGGGTCAAATATCCATTCCTCTGTGTCGCTAGTTATGTCGACCTTAACAGCCGCGTTGTCGTCGTCTCCATCTATGTCGGCTGATGGAGCTGGCGGAGGGACAGGAAGAGGACCGCATGGATTGAATGGCAGCTCGATACTAGACCGAATGTGCTGAGGTGGAGCTGCGACAGCAGAAGGTGCATCAGTGACAGGTGCAGGAACTCTCTCGCCCGAAACTATTCTCTGGACGATGTGCAGCTCGGCCGCGCATGCCTGTACTACTGGCCCTTGCAGCATTTGGAGCTGTAAGTCCATGTTTCTTATGTCGAGATAATCTGGCTGTTTTTGAAGAACGACACCAGAGCGATCTGTGAACACTCTAGTGCCGTCCCTGTTGGCGTCGAGCGATTCGTAGCAGTCTCGCTCGATGTCTCTGTCTGGAAGACCAACACCGTTGATCGTGAAAGTTGTTACTGAGCCCATTACGTCTGTTGCGAAGATCCAGCGGCCATCGTAGCTCCAGCATGCATCGATGAAGCTGTGGTCTGTCGGCAGAGACGTCTGGCAGACGATTCTGCACGTGTAAGTGTTAATCACGGCGACTTCACCTGTTCTGTTTGCGATAAAGATGATGCATGGGATTGTTGGGTGTGGAGATATCGCTGAGCATTCGCGTGCTGCTGCGCAATCCATGATATCGCCAAGCATTTCACCTGTCATCAGATGATAAATGTAAACACCTGTTGTTCTTGCGATTATCAAAAGGTTTTCGTCACAGTTGACAGCTGTGCATGTGATTTTTGAGGCTCTGCGGCCGATTGTACCGACATTTTTGAATGCGTGCTGTTTCTTCCACTGAAGATTCTCAAGAAGCCATGAATTGCAGCCGCCATCTTCATTGCTGACTGTTATAAGGCGTGGTCCGAGCTCTCCGTGGTTAGAATACAAGTGATTTGAAAATCCAACGAAATCACATACGGAAGCATGGTCTGGTGGTAAAATAATTTCATTGAGGGTCTTCAAAGGAACGATAGTAACGACATTTGGCTCGCTGCTGAAAACAATAAATTCACCGCCTGGCGAAAACGAAATCCAGCGCACTGCTCCTTTGCCTCTCGACTTGAATACATACGCAGATGGTTTTCCTTGAATCGCATCTTGGGTTGTCCATAAGTGAACTGTTCCATCTTCGCATCCAGCGGCAATCATTGAGCCTACTGGGCTGAAACAGCAATAATGGATGACATCTGTTGTAAATCCACCCAAAACTGCGATGCAACGGCCTGTTTTCAGGGACCAAATGCGTAATGTTTTATCTTGAGAGCTAGAAACAAGCATTGTCGATAATGGATTTATATTTATATTTGTAATGACATTTTCGTGGCCTTTGAAGACTTGTATTGGTCTTAAATCAGGCAGAGACCAGACTTTAATCAATTTATCATCTGATCCTGTGCATAGTATTCGAGATGCTGGATCTGTGCACATACAATATATAGCATCGAGATGCATGAATGTTCGAGAGTATGGTTTTATATCGTGAATGTTAATTGTTTCAACTTTTTTTTGAAATGGCGTTATTCTTCTGAAAATACTCGGAAAATCATCATCAGGGCGCAGCGACTGAATAAATGCTACAAACTGATCTTCGGCAAATGAAGAATATCGAGTATTTAAAGCTTCTTCGATGCTCGAGCATCCAATCGGTAGCAAATCGTTCTTTGTGCAGTAGTCGCATATTTTCTGATATATTTCCGGCATTTTTGTCCTCAGGTGGTGACACAGAAGTATGCACAATTCCCTCCTGAGGGTTTTCTCCTCCATTTTTTACAAAATTTTAGGAGGCGCCAAAACTGTTTTTGCCTCTAAACATCATATCACTGTCCTTTTAATGATAAAATGCACATATTTCACCAAAATAACCGCTTTTATGCAATATTTGATTTTAATTAAGATTTTTATAAATTATTTTCTTAAATAAATTCGAAAATATTAGACTACTTCAGAAAGCAATTTCAATCTCATTATAATATATAATTAAAATGATTTAGCTACTAGATATCATAATACTGTTTATTGAGTCATAAAATGCATATATTTCATCAAAATAACCACGTTTATGCAATATTTGATATTCTTTAAAAAATATTTCATCTTTTTCTAGGTATGGAAACTTCGAAGAGCTCTAGGAAATTGCCCTAAACTTTGCAGGTATTATATAGACACCTTAAAGATACTATATGTATGTTATCTAAGGATTTAAACAATTACAAGTCGAGTTTGAATTTTCCCTAAATTATTTTTCAAATTTTCATAATAAAAAATAAA
>MRSU01000999.1:0-28339 GCA_008369845.1 Trichomonas gallinae
TTTATTCGTCAGTGTTTACCACTGATTCGTTTATCTAAGACCCAAAAAGAAAGATTTTATTCGCTTTGCCTCGGTTATCGCGAGAGTATAAGAATTTCATTCTTTTCTCTCGTTTTCATGGTTGGTCAAGCTGTCAGAAAGAAAAGGATGTCCAATAAGTATATAGTTTTCCATTACATGACATTCATTCCTGTGAATTTCATTCCATTAATTGTCGATTTCATCATGGACATCCTCAGAGTGAAAAAGCCGCCCCTCCACTTTATCTGTAACGAGCTGTATGACATGGTTTTTGTCGCATTAGAAACTGTTCGTCTTCTTCCTGCGTTAAAAGCAATGTCAGCTGCGAATAATGATAATATACTGGAGGATGCTCCGCCTGAATCATACGTCAGCCAGAACTAATCATATTTTGGTATTATATTATTTTGTTTGTTTTTTATACTAAACACATATATTGTTAGAGCCTAAACAGTGGATAGATTGCCTGCACTACATAATCAAGCTAAAAAAATTACATAAAAATGCAGAGTCAGTCAGAACCAAAGAAGGAAGGAAAAACGTTACTTTTTGGTGCCACTTTTGGTGCCACCCCCTCATTAATTTGACACTTTTACTGTTTTTCAATTTTGTCACTTTTTAAACGTTTTATGAGTCATCAGGAGGAAAATGAGTCTTTGCTTGACGTTACATTAAAGAAATACCCAAAGGAGTCAATGAAAAAGATTTTCAACCTCAGGCTTTTCATTGTAACGAAAACACAGCCAGAACCAAAGAAAGAAAATATCTGCAATTATTTAAACAAGTGGTGTGGCCAATCTGAAGTTGATCCCATCCTCGGCATGTCATACCTATAC
Source organism: Trichomonas gallinae (assembly GCA_008369845.1). Taxonomy (NCBI): domain Eukaryota; phylum Parabasalia; order Trichomonadida; family Trichomonadidae; genus Trichomonas; species Trichomonas gallinae. Next base: position 858 of record MRSU01000999.1, read on the forward strand.
CCTGGATGCACAATTCATCTTCTTCAGTCAAGCACAGAAAAAATGTTTACATTCTTGAGAGCTTTAATGAAAGAGAAAGAAATACACGAAATATGGCCAATCAAAATACTCCTTTCAACAGATAATGTTCCACCGGATACATTCAAGTTTTATCATATTGTTCAGATCGAGACTCTAAAGCAAGATTCGTTTACTGCCAATGCTCCGATAGAAATTTCGATCGCAGAAGTTTACAACGCATTCTTGAGTTTAACAGAATCGCTCAGCCAAATGGGCGATCAAAAGAGAAAAGATGCTCTTGAAAACCTCCTTCGTGAATATAACATATTTTTACCGGCAGACTTTAGAGTACTCGGATTCGCCGAGAACAAAGATGTGTGCTTGCTTGAAGAATATCTTGAAATTTTCGATATGCCCGTTACATGGTCTCCAGCCCTCGAAACATCATGGCCACCACAAAAGCGCCACGATCTCAAGGATATCGAATTCATTTCAGAAGTTGATAGCGATGAGCAAAAGGCCGGCCAGTAAGGCACCATTCTTTTCGTTATAAATGTTCCAGTACTTTATTTGTGATATAAAAAATCAATTATTTAGCACATATTTTCTTTCATTAAAATTCTTCCTTTATTTTATTAATGGATCATTTGTAATCTATCGCGTGAACACTCAAATAAATATATTCTAATCTAATTCTCGAATATTTTTGATCAAAATAATTTTTTATGATTTGATGAATGAATATAAAAAATAATACGGTCTTATATAAGTATAGTAGTGTTATTGTCCATATAACAATGCTATTTCACATGTTTTAGGATCATCCTTGAAGAGTCTTTTTCCATATGCTCGTACATGTTTCTTATGACTAGATACTTAATAAAAAGACTGAGTACACTTAGATTACTAATAACATGATTGAGCACATACATATAAATAAATGATACCCTATATAGATTGCATAGATACTAGTACATTTTCCTCTAGACTCGATTTAATGCAACCAGGATTTATAATTTTTAAAAACATAATTAACTCGAGCTCTAAATGATTTCAATCATATAACACACATATATATTATTAATATATTCATCATAAATATAATAACCTACAGAAACAATGAAAATCATAGTAAATTTATTCTTATCAAAACCAATGTTTATGACATATAGAGATTTTGACGAATTATTGCTCTTATCATACTTTCTTGCATCTAAACCATCTTTCTATACGGCACTTTCGATCTAAAACAAATCCTTTATGATGGAATTGCAAAATTTGACGTGTCAAAATATAATCTGACATGTTACAAAAGTGTCAAATGCGTCATTTTGTCAAAAAGTGAAAAAATCTTTTTCAATCTGATCAAATTATATATATAATACATGTCGAAAGCGGATAACTTTTTTATCTTTTTTTTTTTAAGAACAAAGGTAAAATTTTGCTGTATTTTTGAAGCTAATAGCCTATTAATGCTATTTTTACTATAAAAAATGAAAATTTTCAATTTCATCGTAAAAATTTTGTTTTAAAAATTTTGTTATACATATGATATAGAGATTAAAATGGATTTTTTGATAACATTCAATTTTGTGAATTTTCAATATTTTTATTCGATAATTCTATTTATAATGCTATTTTGTAGCGATGGTATAAATTTTAAAAGTGTCAAAAAATTGTCAAAATGCTAGCGGTAATGATGATGTCTGCTACTTCCATTCCAGGCGGCTGGAAGGAAGTCGATCAGGACAATGAATTCGTCCAGAACGTCCTCCCATACGTCCACAGGAATTACATGAAGATTCTCCCAGAATATAGGAAGAGAAATACACTTTGCGTCTTCAAGAAGGCTATGGTCCAGATTGTCAATGGTTACAACATCCAGCTCCTCAACACCCTCGGAAAGGACGAAATCAAGATCGATCTTCACGTTTCTCCACAGCAGAAGATTACACTCAGGAACTTTGCTCACCTTCCAACAAACGATATCACCGAGCAAGTCGGTGGCTGGAAGATCCAGGATACATCCTACAGCCCAGAACTCGTTGGTCTCTGCATCAACCAATACAACGCTGCTAAGGGAATCAATGCTGTCGCTGATAAGATCATCTTAGTCCGCACACAGGTTGTTGCTGGCATCAAAGTCCACGTAGTCTTCCTTGATCACGAGGGCAACACCCACTCAACAATTGTTTATCGTAGACCATCCGGTGAGATGTCCATGGAGTATGGCAATTCATTCTAAAAATTCAAGGATAATTTTTGATAACTTTCTTTTTGAATATTTTATAAATAAAAATATTATCATATGAGTTAGGCTATGGCTTATAAATATTTAATCATATATTATCATATACTACATAATGGTATATGAAAAAAGGCACAAAAATTGTTTAAATATTTTTTTTTTTGAAAATAAATTCTATGTTATCAGTAAGTTGTAGTATGTTTTTCGGTTGATATTTGAGGTGTTATTAAAGGGTGCCGATATAATATGATGAAATTTTAACATAACAACTAAATATGAAAAATAAAATATCAATTCGGTAATCGGAAAACTCTAAAACATATACAAAAATTAGCGGTCTCCACGTAATCTTTGCGCAAGTTGAAGATCGCGATTCATAATTGTAATCCTTCTAGCATGGAGGGCACAAACTTGGCCATCTTCAAGTAACTTGACTAGAAAAGCCTCTGATGCCTCCTGAAGTGCCCTTAAAGCATCTGTTGTCCATCTAAATTCGCTAATAGAAACCTGCTGCGTAACTTCTTTAACTAAGCGGCAGAATGGGAGCTTTCTGATCAAAAGGTCTGTAGTTTTCTGGAATTTATGGACTTCTTTGATCCATGAATTAAATCTTCTTTTTTGTTTCTTTTTACCATCAACATCTGCTTTGTTAGCTACACCCAACTCATTTCTTGATGACAAAGGAATCCTCCTAATCTTTTTTCCAACACGTCTTGGACTTTCTTTCTCTTGTTTCTCCGACATAACTTTTTTTGCAAAAATAAAAATATCAAAAATCACATATTTGTGCAATATAGTCATTATATTTAATTTAAAAACCAAAAAATATAATTTTGTCGTGTAAATAATTTTATTTGTCAAAAATAATTTTTATATAAATTAAGAAATGTAATTTATAATAGGGACGAAAAGAGAATTGATTTAAAAGTGACGTGTCAGATATTAAAAAGTGACAAAGTGAACAAATGCTGCAAGATCTTGGTGATAAGTTAATTGGCAGCATAAAGAAGCTTTCGGAGTCAAAGAAGATAGATGAGAGTGTCTACAGAACGTTTATGATCGAAATTTCGAAATCCCTTATATCAGCAGATGTTTCGAAAGATATTGTGATGGATTTTTCGAAGAAATTACGTGAGAAAATTAACTTTGCGAACATTCCACCTGGCCTATCGCCAAGAAAAGTCATCGAAAAAGCTGTTTTCAACGAGTTGGTCGCATTGATTAACCCTGGAATACCAGCTTACAAGCCGCAGAAGAAGAAACTGAACATATTTATGATGGTCGGTCTTCAGGGTGCCGGTAAAACAACAACAGTCACGAAATTGGCAAACTATTATAAAAGACGTAACTGGAAGACAGGTGTTATCGCAGCAGATACATTCCGTGCTGGTGCAAGAGAACAGCTTATGCAGAACGCGCAGACTGCGAGAATCCCTTATTTCGTAGATTTCACAGAAACCGATCCTGTGCAATGCGCTTTGAAGGGTATTGACAAGTTTAGAAGTGAGAAATTCGATATAGTCATCATTGATACATCAGGTCGACACATGCAAGAAGAAGCTCTCTTCGCCGAAATGAAAGCGCTCGCTGTCAACGTTATTCCTGACGAAATTATCTTCGTTATGGATGGTACGATTGGCCAAGCAGCTTACGACCAAGCACTTGGCTTCAAGAAAGCTGTAGGCGTCGGATCAATCATTATAACAAAATTAGATTCAAATGCTAAGGGTGGCGGTGCCTTATCTGCAGTCGCAGCTACACAATCACCAATTTCCTTCATAGGTAGTGGTGAAAGCTTTACAGATTTAGAATGGTTCGATCCATCTTCATTCGTCTGCCGTCTTCTCGGCATCGCAGACAGCACAATCTTCCAGCGAACAATGGAAGAAATCGACAAAGATCGAAACAGAGAAATCGGCCAACATATTCTCGCCGGCCAGTTCAACTTCAAAGACTTATACAACCAGTACCAGACAATTCTCGAGGTCGGCAACTTCAACTCCATGATGGAGTCCATCAGCAACGCCTCGCCGCTCAACCCAGGCATGAAAGGAAACCCGGAGCAGACGAAGGAAACAGTTAGAAGGATTTTAATTACAATAGATGCGATGTCTGAAGCAGAAACCACCAACCCCGCCCTTTTCAAAGAGGAGACCCGCAAGATAAGAGTCAGCGCTGGTGCAGGAATCCCAATACACTTCGTGCAGTATGTTATAGACGAGCAGAGGAGGTGGGAGAAGATGTTCAAGCGCATGGACAAGAAGACACTGGCACTGATGGCTCAGGACGAGATGCCGACATTCGCCAACGAAAGGCAGTTCAAGGAGCAGGTCCAGAAGATGGCAAAGTCGATGGACAAGGATATGCTGAGGTCAATCGGCGGCATCGAGGGCCTTGAAGCGTCAATGAGGCAATCGTGCAATTACATGAAGAAGTAATCTGTATGTTATATTATTTCGCATAAAAATAAAGTATCTTTATTAGTAATTTTTGCTAAAATATTTAATTTTATATTAAAATATATAATAAAATACTTTATTTTTGAAAAATAATTAATTATAACCAATTATAGATTTGATTTTAAATTTTAGTTTTTTGAAAAATCATATATTTTCATCGAAATTAATGAAATTTAGTAAATTTTTAGATATATTCTTTTCTTTGATATAAAAAATTGTTTCCCACAAACTTTGTTCCTTTTATTGTAGTTATGTTAGTAGAGGCTAAAAATCAATTTAAGTCACTTTTTGAGATCCATTATTTTTATTGAACAGATTTTTGTTTTAGGTTTCTAGAAAATGAGTTCGGCAATCTTCCTAATTCCAGAAACTATTGGTCCAGGAGGAAACACGCTCTTTTCTAACGCTGTTCAAAAAAGTTCAAATCCAATTCGGGTCAATGGCTACAAATTATTTACTTTCCTTAGAAGATTGGACAACACAGGTTTTTCCATGTACTGTGTTGCCATAAGTAGCCCCAATAAAAGCTGTTTAATGTATCCAATCGAATTTGAAGGAGAATTGCCAGATTTAGAAGCATACGGTTTCTTAGTTACAAGCACACCAAATGGAAACGTCATCCATCTTTCACAATCAACTTTCGATGTAATGGATAAAATCGATATCGCCGTACATATTAAGTCAGGGAACTGGGACGCTGACAAAATCTTGTTCCATCAGATAGCCGCCATGCATTACTTAGGTGTTATTCCAGATTTGTCGCCTGCAGTTTTCTATCAAAACGAATTAATTGTTTCATGGGAAAACAAGCTTCACCAGATATACGGCACATATGGTGACATGAACAATGCTTTAATTACAATTTTTAAGAGAATATCTTACGCATTAAATTTCTTCTGCATATCTCTTGGAATTCATGCATTAAGCAACATAACACTCGATCATGGGTTCTCTTTTGCAACGTTATACGACACATTACAGAAATCTCACGAAATTATTTTTATTCGAAATATAATTCCTGGCAATATAGAAGTTGAATCTCCTTTCATCGTTTTATACAATGCGCTGAAAATCACGAAAGAATGCTTTAACAACCTAAATTACTCAATCGCTTCTGTTGATGATATTGATGGCTATAACAAAGCTGTGCAGCAGTTCCAAGAGAAGGAGAAGCTACAGATAGGATGCTGCGACATTAAAACACTCAGAAAATTGATAACAACATCAGATATGCAAAGATTAGAACAGTTACCTATTTTTAAGATGGCAGGCATCAATATTAACATTGTTCACGAGCCTGACTTCCCAATTATCCAGCCAATTAGCGTGCCAGAGTCAGATCCTTTGGCGGAACAAGTCCGAAATGAGATAAACAAGGCAATTGTTGGCCTTCCTGATCCATCAGCTAAAATCGAGTGGATGAACTCTAAGATAGAGAGTACATGCATTGATTGCAACGATAGATGCTTAGAATTGAGCACAAGAGTTGATTTGATTGAGCACAGAATTTCTGATATGACAAGACAGTTGAAAGACATAGTAGAGGAGTCCAAAATAGCAGCAAAGAGAGTAGAAACCGCTGCACAAACATTAGACGAAGTTTACAAATCTCATAATAAGATTCAAAACAAATTCGACATTTTAAGAGAGAAACTATTCAGCGAACAAAGAAATACAAGGTTAACTTTAATTATCGGCGTTTTCTTGACACTTCTTGGCGCATTAATCCTCAAATTTTAATTTATTGATCTATAAATACATTGTTTTGGTTTATTATTATCTAAATATGTGTTGGAATTTTTCAAATTAATTTTATATATCAATTTAATTCGGATTGCAATGATATTATTTCTATTATATCCCTATACTTATTCTATATAAATGATTAAACAATATAATATGAGTAGAAAAGCAATATTTTTTTGCAAAAAAAATTATCAAATTAGCTAAAAATGCTTTTAAATAAATAATATAGAGTACCTACATAATATTTTACAAATGGAAATATATGATGCAAAATAATTTATTTTGGAAATCAAGAAATTAGTAATTTGAGAAAAATATTATTAATATTATAAAGAAAAATTGGCAAATAAATTAGAGATAGAACAAAAATATAATGAAAGCTAAAAAGAAATTTTGGAAATCAAGAAATTGATAATTTGGAGAAAAATTATATTTAAAATATAAAATAAAATTGGCGAATAGATTGATGATAAAACAAAAATGTGGTGAAAGCTAAAAAGAAATTTTGGAAATCAAGAAATTGCTGATTTTGATGATAAATTCGCTATTAGGACAATGTATATGTGATAGATAAGTGGTAAACAAGGGAAATAAGGAGTAAAAACAAAGATTGAAGCCAGGCAAATTATTTTTTTTTTCGAATTACCTGTAAAAGTGACAACTTTCTAAATGGATACCTTAATTCCAGTTCTCAACAAGCTTCAAGATGTTTTTCAGAGAGTCGGCCACGACAGCATCGACCTCCCCCAGATTGTCGTCGTCGGCTGCCAGTCTTGCGGTAAATCTTCCGTCCTGGAGAGTCTCGTTCAGAAAGATTTCCTTCCGCGTGGTTCTGGCATCGTAACGAGAAGGCCACTCGTTTTACAGCTCATCCATAATGATGGAAGTCAGAAACCAAGAGAATTCGCCGTTTTCAATCACCAACCAGATGTTATCTATACAGACTTCGATAAAGTACGTCAAGAAATAGAAGATGAAACAGACCGTGTCTGTGGTTCCAACAAGGGAGTCACAGATGCTCCAATCAACTTAAAAGTCACTTCGCCGAATGTCTTAAATCTCACACTCGTCGATCTTCCTGGTCTTACGAAAGTCGCTGTTGAGGGCCAGCCGGCTGACCTCCCGCAGCAAATCAGAAATATGGTCATGAGCTACATCCAGAGAGATAACGCAATCATTCTTGCTATTACGCCAGGTAACACAGATCTTGCAAACTCAGATTCACTCCTTATTGCTCGTGAAGTCGACCCGAAGGGCACACGTACTATCGGTGTCATCACAAAACTCGATATCATGGATAAAGGCACAAATGCTCGTGATGTACTTCTTAACAAGGTCTACCCACTCAACCTCGGCTATATCGGTGTTATTAACCGCTCACAGAAGGATATCGATGAAGGCAAACCAATGGAGAAGGTTATCGAAAGCGAAAGAAGGTTCTTCCTCACAACACCAGAGTACCGTGACCTCGCTGAGTCATGCGGCTACAAGTTCCTCGCTACGACACTTAATCAGATTCTCATGAAACACATCAAGGCCACACTCCCATCAGTCCACAACGAAATCAACGAACTTCTCCGCCGTAAGGAGCACGAATTGACCGGCTACGGTGACACATTCGGTGAAACTAAAGAAGAAAAGCAGTTGTTCCTCTACAAGATGCTCGAAGGCTACTTGTCAATCTACCAGGGCCTCCTCCTCGGCACATCCGACGAACTCCGCACAAACGGTCTCGATGGCGGCCAGTATCTCATGGACTACCTCATCAACGACCTCCCAGAACGCTTGAACAAGATTCCTTCCGCCATGAACATGGAGCGCTCCAGGGTTCTTGAAATGATCGAAGCCAACTCCGGCCTCCAGCGTTCTCTCTTCTTCCCAGAGGCAACATTCCACCGCCTCATCCGCGACCACATAGAACTTATGCGCGCCCCAGCTACAGAGGCCGCTGAAATCGTCCACCACCGCATGATGGAACTCCACACAAAGGTCATCCTCCCAGAGCTCGACCGCTTCCCTAAGGTCAAGGCTCTCCTCAGCCAGTCAATCGCCGATATCGCTCGTGAGACACTCGAAGAGTGCCTCGTCTACGTCAACCAGGTCATCGACATCCAGAGCGCATACATCAACGCAGAGCACAAGAGCTTCATGGAGCGCACACAGGCACAGCTCCAGAGTGGATCCATCGGAAACAACGTCGACTTCCTCCTCGAGCTCGTCGACAGATACGTCGACATCTGCAGGAGAGAGATCGCGGACGTCATCCCGAAGACGGTCCACAGGATCCTCATCAAGAAGTCCACAGAGGTCATGAGGCAGGAGCTCTTTAAGAGACTTGTCACAGAGCCAGATCTCGCAGAAGATCCGGACGTTGCAGCAAGGAGAGCGAAGTGCGTCGCACTTATCAAGGCTCTCAAGGAGGCATCGTCAATCCTCAACGAAGTCCGTATGGCGCATGTCTAAAAATTACTTTTTTTTATACTTTTATATATAATTATCATTTATTTTTTCCTTTAATATCATAATTTCTAATTTTATTAAATTTGAGTTTTGTGATTTTTTGATATTTGAAGAGTTTTGTTGGATATAAAAAATAAATATGAGGTAGGTTGTTAAAACAAAACAATAAAAAAATTTATTATTGACCTAAAATATCTCCGAGAGAGATTCCGCGCGAAGCACATATTCTGCTGAGGCTATTTTCAAGTGCAGCATCAACATCACCTGGTTCCGTTTGTTCTCCCCACTGCATATAAATCGGTTCGACTCTTTCCGTGACTTCATCGAGCGGGCATGGGTCGTAAGGGAACCAGACTTGTATCCTATCAATGACAGCGTTGTCAGGATCGTATTCGACAATGCCTAAAGAGCCAAACATTTCTGCTGTGTTTGGATCAATGGCAGTGAGACCTTCTAGCTCATTGTTGAACAATTCTGAGACCTTCCAGCGCTGCTCGTAGTCGATTTCGAGCGTTTCGAAGCCCTGGTGGCGCCAGCAGTAAATATAAGCAAAACATTGGAGAGCGTAGTAGAAAACAGAGTGATTCTGGATGCTTCTTGACAGAAGCTGCGGCGAGTTCGATTTGATGTGATTCAAATAGCATCCTGCGAAATTAGAAACATAATCCAAAATGAAGACAGCGAACTGGTCATCTATGTATTTTGCGCGTGCGACGAGCGTCATTGTGTAAAAAGCAGCATTTCCGCGTGTTCTCTTGTTGACGTTGTCGTCGAACATCTTTGCGAGCAATAATCCGACGAATGTCTGGCAGTTGTCCGAGTTAAACGACGACGCGATGAAGAAGACGTACTGGACTGCAGACGACGACGGCAGATCAAGCAGGTAAATGTCAAACAGCTGCAGAAGCAGAGTGAATAAAGAATGCGGCGACGTTTCAATAAAGTCAAGCACAGAAATTATTTGAGGCGTCAGCAGAGCCGCGACGTCCTCATCAATTTCAATAGCACTAGTGCCTTTATTCCCCAATATCATTAATTCACAGTCAAGCCCAACGATATGCTGGAACACACGGCTGAGCACTTTGACAGTCACATCATTAGAATGCGTACAAACATGGAGGGTCGACCGTAAGAAATTAATCTGTTGGTCGCCTTCGAATGTTGTCTGCGGGAAATACTTAGTAATTGAGGATGCTATGAGAGGAACAAAGTTCTGCGAAGCATCCATGAGAGAATTTACTACATCCGCAAGAAATAATTCTTGCTGCGTTAAGAAATTTCTTACAATTAAGTCAATAATTGGGGCCGCAGAAGAGCCGAACGTAAGAACCATATCCCTCAGATGACCTGCCGCTTCTTGCATATTTTCGTTCGGAATTAGGCTAAGAATGCGGGTAATCAGTCCTAAGTTTGGCTGGCTCGGCTCTAGTGTAGTCACATACTGAAAAAGATTCATTAATTTCCCATGCTCTTGGATTGGGACAATCACATCTTCAAATTTAGAGGCGCCAGAGATGATATTCGGTACCAGTTCATCCCACTTTTCGTTATAAACCGCGGATCCAAATTTCTCCTGCTTCTGCTTCGTCAAAAGACGCTGCAAAACAGAGCCTTTCATCCACCTTTGGTTTTTAAAATGTAAACCATTCAATCAAATTCTTGTCACATTTTTAATGACCTTGTTTGACATTTTGACAGTTTACAACTCAGATATCTTTCAATTTGGACACTCTTTATATGTCTTTGAAGACAACCCATCAACAGTTGATTTATTAAAATATCTCACTATTCTTCGGTATGTCATAGCCCATGCTGTTTATGTAGAGGTTTCTTGCCCAGATATCCCACTCCTTTTTGGTATTAGGTTATCTTCTGTGACACTGTTGTCTGTATTACCGCTCTTTGTTTCTTGAGTGTGCCAAACTCTTCCTCCACCTTTTTGACTCTCTTACTCAACTTGCCTGCTGTTTCAGCGATCTTCTTATGTGAGATATGAGTTTCGAAAGTTCTGCCTCGAGTTCTAATGATTCCTGATGGATTGGCTTCTCCATTATCTGTTGTGACATAGAGACATCACAACACGAGTCTCTGATCTGTCGGCTCGAGTTTCGACTCAAAAATCGCTTTTTCCTGAAGAGACTTCTTCAAGTCTGTCTTAAGCTGTTCGACTTCTGTGGTTGACGTGGCTTAGATAATATAATCACTATATATAGTTCATTGAACAAATAAACTGATATTCATAGCAAAATAAAGCCAATGAATTGAAAATCTCATATTTTTTGACAACAATTGTCTAAAATGCTTTATATATCATTCTTATCATATGAGTATTCTATTTTCCATAATTTTAATCTTAGAAATGATAAATCATCCAAATAATAAGTGATAAACGAAAAACAAATAAAGCCACTGTTATTTGTACATGCTTGGGCCTATAATACAAATGTGAGAATTAACAAAAAAATTACGAAATCACTCATTTCACATCACATTTCAGTCCGAACAATGAGCGATTTGATTCTCGGCATCCCTGCAGTCGAATTCATCATACAGCAGGAGAAAAGAATCAACGGATTCCAAAAACAGATAGAACGTGTAGCATCGAAGCAATCCATTCACTATCTTTCGCAAATGCAAAAAGCATTAACAGAATTTAAAGGAAATCCTGAAATTTGCAAAGAGCCAGAGCTCGCTAACATAACAAACGCGCATCTCTGCCGCATTTTGATCCCTTATTACGCAGGTTTTTACACATTAATGATTCGCGATTTTACAAGAGTCACAAGATTGCTGCCTGGATCGGTCTACTTAGCCGCTTTCTTGCGCGAACTTAAGCGCATTTCTATCATACAAGATGATGTACCAACTCGTCATGTTGAAGCTCATCCTGTTCTACTTCAAAAGCTTATTAACTCGGACAAGACATTCCTAAGGAAGATATTAATCGACTTTTTGATCTCTTGCGGAAAGAATGCGAAAAAGATTCTCAAAGCTACAGGAAAAGAAGTTCTTTTCTGCAGAACAGATCCTAGAAGACGTGATAAATTACAGAACATCAACGTGGAGGAAGAATCGACAAAAGTTTACGATTATGTTGAACTTCCACCAGATCCAAAGAAACAAGTTGAAGAAGAAGACGAAGAAGAAGAATTTTATGATGATGACGATGACACAGATGGAGAGGACATGGAGAAGCGCGCAGATTTCATTGCTTGCATCGATTTATTTGAAAATAATCTCGGTGAAGCTAAAAAGCGTGAAAAAGATGATACAGCACTCAGCTACGTTCCAGAGCAGGTTGTTGATTTCAATGCGCTTCATTCTATGGTTATGGATGAATTTTATCAAATCGATCCACAATATAAGCCTTTCTTTGTCGCAAAGATGATACAAGGTATTGCTAAGGCTACACCAGAAGTCTTCAATGATCTAGTCAGACCTTATCGAAGATTAAATTAAATCACCATGACTTACCAATAAATCACTTACCAGTGCAGTGTATATTTGTTAAACGATATAAACATCTAATATTTGTTAAAATTATATTTTTATTATATTTTTCTCGTTTGTTTGATGGCGTGTTATATGTATTTGCAAGTTTTTGCTGCTAAACTATAAAAATTGCAGCCAAAAACTATTATAATACATATGATTTCGAAGGAAGTGTTTCCTCGAGTGAAATTGGAGATGAAAGATGCGGTCATTAGCTTCATTCTCCTCGTTTTCACTATCGGGATCCACGTTTACAACATTTATTACCCGAATAGAACTGTTTTTGACGAAGTTTATTTTGGGAATTTCTCAAATTACTATTTAAGCAGAAGTTTCTTCTTCGATATTCATCCGCCATTGGGAAAAATGCTAATGGCGACAGTAGCTTATTACGCTGAGTACGATGGAAAATTAATTTTCGAAAATTGCCCGGAATCTGGGTATCACGAGGGAGATTACGTGCAGTTAAGACTTACACCAGCCTTATTTTCAAGTTTAACGGGTCCGTTCATTTATCTTTCGATGAGATTTTTAAATTTTTCTCCTTATGCAGGATTTACGGCAGGATTTCTATATGTATGCGATATCTCGTTTACAGCAGAAGCAAGACATATCTTAAGTGACGGAGTTTTGCTTTTCTTTTCATTTCTTCACGTCGTAATATTATGTTATACTGTCACTATCCCAATTTCCGACAAATCTTTCTTCAAATGGCACCTCATAAACGGGATCTCTTTAGGCGCTGCTTGTTCGTGCAAAAACACTGCATGGGGACTAATGGGATTAGATGCAGCAATGTACATTTGTAAGCTTTTCCCAACATTTTCGATAGGAATTCTTGACTACTTGTTCGATCTTGCATATTACGGCGTTTCACTTTTTGTTATTCAATTTTGCGTCTATTTAACGAGTTTCTTCATTCATTTCACTATACTCAAATACGATGGACCAGGTATAGGCTATTTGCCGCAAGATATGCAGGACCAGCTCGTTAAAGGCGGAAATCTCGGATTGAAATCTGTCCTTCTTTCAGGAAGAAACATTCTAAAGAGGACACTATGGCTTGCAAGGGATATGCATAAAGGAAACATGGGAATTACTCAGTTCCACGACTCAATGTCTTTTCCGCATCACTGGCCGATCTTAGGGAGCGTCTCAGTCTACTTCTACGGCAGGGATGGAAGAGAAATAAGATGCCTGGGCAACGTGTTCAGCTACTACTTCGCTCTGCTCGGAATTATTTTCTGCTTGTTCGCAATCAAAAAGCCTCAGACTGTCGCTTCTCTGATGCTTGCATTCGGGTACAGTTGCTGCTACTTCCCCTTCTACCTCATCCCGCGCGTCATGTACCTCTACCACTACCTGATTCCGCTCGGGCTCGCGTGCATGGGCTGCGGCGCGACTCTGGACAACTTTTTGCGCGGAAAGTACAAAGGTTTCGTTGTTGCTGTTATTTGCGGTCTCGCTCTGTTCGGGTTCTGGCTGTGGTCTCCTTACGCTTACGCCTCTAAAATGAGGGACAGAGAGATCTCGATTTGGAATGATAATTGGATTGATGGAGATCAAGCGCACAGAAAGAGGAGATCTGAGCACTACGCGAAGGAGAAGAAATAATTATTGTTTTATATATATTAATAAATGTTATGTTTATATTATTTTTAATACATCATATTTAAGCATCATCAAAACATGCATTATTAAGCAGCTCTTTTTCATGAAATTACAACTAATTTCATTTGATTAATTATATATAGTGATAATTCACTATTAATGAATTAGTCAGTAATAAATATCTAAATTAGAAAAGTAATATATTAATAGTAAATGCTGATGAATAATGATAATAAAATTGATTATAATAAATAACAAAAAATTTAGTAAACAATTATTGCAATCTTGCGATTTCGTTCTGTAATTCGTTGATTTCTCTCCTTTTATCTTCCTCTAGTTGCCTCATTTGATCATCTAAGCTTTTTGATTCTGCTTGGGCAGCTTTTACACGAGCTTCTAAGTCATCTATGTTCTTTTGTATGATATTTACTGCTTCATCTTGCTTCGTTTCCGATAATTCATTTTCTCTGTCATCTAATTTTGCTCTAATCTTTGCATTTCTTAGTTTTTGGTCGGTTATTTGTCTTTCGAGATCGCGTATTATACGGCTTTGCTTTTTCTCGAGATCTGGATGAAATTGAATTTTTGCTTCGTGTAACTGTCTTGTAACGGCTCTAAGTTCCGACTCAGTGTTTTTCTTCTCGCCGACAAGGCGAATGAGCTCCATATGAAGCATTAAACACTCTTCTTGTAATTCGTTAATCACAGCGGCCAAGTCTGAAGCATTGAGCTGTGAGATTTCTGAGCGTTTAGCAGCACTCATTTGTTCTATCTGTCGATATTCTTTTTCAATTACATTCTGATCTGCACTCGATCTAGAGGAATATGTATCAGGACGGTTCGTAATATCGATTAGGCGTTTAATTTTAGCCTTAAGGAGGCTCTTTTCTTGAATTAGATTGTGTTTTTCTCGCTTTAAAATGCCAATTTCTTCTGCAGTTGGAGCCGTTTCAGGTCTAAACAAGCGTGGAGTTCGCTTTCCTTGAACAGTTACAATAGACTTCCTCGGCGAACGTGGAGTTTTGGGCAGTCCGCGTGCAGAATATGAATGATATGACATCTTACAAAGTTATAACGATTTTGTTTCTAAGATTTACAAAAATACAAATCTGACACGTAAAACTTTAAAATTGTCATGTAAAATTAATTTCTATCATGTAAAATTTTAATTATCAAAATTGTCATGTAAAATCAATTTATGTTGTGTAAGATCATAATTGTCATGTAAAATTAATTCCTGTCGTGTAAAATTAGTTTAAAGTTTGCTATATAAAGATTGTGACGATTCTGAGGATAAGAAACAACAATTACAGCAAATAGAGATAACAGAGGACAGAGAAAATGAAAATATTCCGGAAAATCTACAAGATTATACCAAAATATACGAATATTCCATTCAAAATCTTTCAAATCCAGTTATTAATGTTGTTAATGAGATAGTTTCAACGCATATAACATTAGTATCTAATCAGAAAGCATTCAATCCACAAATTTTATTTGATACTGAAATTTTTCAAAATATATTAACATGCAAATGCGATAGAAGTCTTTATTATCAATTTATGCGACTATTAGTATCAACAAATCGTGATAATGCTTTTTTGGCACTAATTCACGGTTTATTTGCTCAAATAGTCTTATCTGGTGATCTCTCTTCATGCGGCAATGAAGTAAGAGATTTAATACAAGAATATATGAAATATAACTCAGTTGTGATGAATGCAGTAATATATTCAAGCGAAATTATTCAATCAATAATAAAAAACTTTGATTCTATTGATGATGAATCCAAACACATTTATGCCAACATTGTAGCAACTATTGTAGTGAATTCTCCAATCAAAAAGCTATTTGAACCACAAAAAATTCAATTTTTTACAGATAATGAAGCAAGACCATTTCTAATGCTTGAAAACAAGCCATTTAATGAGCAGATGTTTATTTATTTCCAAGAACACGGAGTTCCTGTTCTTGAAGCAGATTCATCAGATATTGCTGGATTTTTCCTACAATATATCAGAACACCAGACTCCCTTCTTGCTTTGCAGCATATTGTATCTGAAAAAGCAATCGAATGGAAATATATCCTATTTAATCAGTCATTCAAAGAAATTTTCTTTGATATTGAATCTTTGATGAAACAACCTATAGATTATCACAGACTATTAGTTATGCTTCTAGATAACCTGTTTTTTAGACTCGAATACGACATTGACCAAGATTATACAACAAATATTATGAATTATTTATTAATACTGATATCACACAGAGAGAATTTCGCCGCTTTCTTCAACATTGCTTCAACAACGATAATAAACCTCATCGTCGCAACAAGCTACCCAGGCTATCTACAGGAGATGTTCAGCGACGAAATTGTTGATATAATTTGTTCATGGTTTGGTGAATCAAACTACAGCAATAGGAAGTCCGCTCTATTCTTGTTCCTGCGCGTTGCTGCTGAGTATAAGGTAGAAATCGTTGATGAAAATGCGCTAGAAGCTGTTGTGGATTTTTTGGAATCAGATTTTCATGATATGAACTCGATTGAAATAATTGTAGATGACTTATCAACTATATTTAGAAAGAATGAAGAGCTTGTTGAGATCTTCCGTGAATTAGGCGGAGCAGAAAAAATCGAAGAAATTATTTATGATGAAAATGCAAGTGACGAAGTAATCATGTTTTACAATAACTTCTTCGATGACACTGAAATTGTTTTTGATTTAGGATAGAATAATTAATTATTTTTAGTTATTTGAAGGATAACTAATATAAATATGATTAACATATGATGCATATTAGAGATTTCTCAATATAATTGTTAATAAATATTAAGTTTGATTTTCTCAAAAATATTTTTAGTGGAAAATTGTAAAAATTACTGTGCAAAATAGCACCAAATCAGTAAATTTGCATATTGAAACTAAATCCACGAAGTGGAAGTTTAATCTAATCAATAAGATTGACAATATGATGACAATGATGCCAAATCTATGTGTAATAGAAATTGATAAGTTTCATGCTCTTGATAAATGAAAATAATTTCTCTTATAAACGAAATCAAATATATTATCTGCGTATAATCAAGTGGTAAATCGTGATATTGTCTATGCATTGTTGGTATAAAATTACTAATGGTCAAGCATGCAGCATCTATGGTGTATATGATGTTTAGCATAGATCACGAACATTTTTACAATTTGCATTTTTTTCTGAGGATAACCGACGAATTTTAGCAAGTTTTTAGTAGAAAAACATTGTGAAATACATAGTAGATTCGTTTGGAGAAATTTGTGTGAAAATTTTCGTAAAACCGTAACCGTAAAATTTTGTCAAAACTTAAAACTCGAAAATAACACTGTTTATGGTGTGGCAAACAAATATAACATGGACATTTTCCCACTTTTTCTGAACATTGGTTTTATAATGAAGTGGATAAACTCCAAATTTCTCCTCAACGTCAACCAGGAACTCTCCGCCGCCTGCAGCAATGTTCAACACATATACGGCAAAGTCGAATGTTTCCAATTTCCTTCAAGTTCGTTAATCTCAGATGATGAAACGGATCGAAGTAGTCGAACGCGAAGTCGAGGCGAAAGCCCGCTTCGAATACGTGCCACACCGAATAAGAATCAGTTCGCAGCTATGAAGGAGGCTTTTGAAAATTCCTTCCCGGACTATGAGTTTTCTACTCTCTTACCGGAGCATTTTCAGAGAATAATGACACCGGAACAGGCTAGATCAACGATCTCCTGGAACGTTTCGTCATATTTGCCGGATAACGAAGCGTTAGCAACGCATCTTTGGAATGCCATCGAGAATGACATTTCCCCGGCTTTCTGCGATATATTTGCCTACGAACCAACGTGCTCTGATGTTTTTACAGAAAATGGCGCGTTGTGGAGTAAGGTTTTTTTGTTTGTAAACGACAAGGCCCGCAAAGTTCTCCTCTTCCACATCCGTGAAGGTGCCGAAGGCTTCGAAAGCGAAGACGAAGATGAATCATTAGGATATGCCACAGGTCTTGTCGATAATTATTATTCCTATGGTGTTTTTTAAAGATCTTTCTTTTATTTATTTCGTGTTTTTTGTTAATTTTTACGGTGAAATAATATTTGCATTATTGAAATCGTGGTTTATGTTGATTTTTATACGTGATAATGATTTATTGTTGTTTAAATTTCATGGTCTGTGTATTGTGGTCATATCTTTTTAGTTTCGATATTGATGAAGTGATATTTTGGACTTTCGATGAAAATAGTCTTGCCATCATACTACCATTTGGTCAAATAGCAAGAATATGTCCGACTTCTGATAGTTTTACACTTTAAAATCAGTCTGGTCGGAACAATTCATAAAAAGTGATTTCACAAAAAAATTATTTATTGGCCGGATCTATCGTCGCGATATTTGGCCGAGTTTCTCTCTTTTAAGATATAGCTTATAATGGGTATATGCAATTTAAATACAAAAGATCTGCCGTGTCTTGGAAAATATATATCGTTGACTAATGATTTTGGACCGAATCTCTTAATATATAATAGTTTTATACCGTAGGCATATTATGTAGCTAATGAGAGTATGGAAAAATAAGGAATTTAGAAGGAAAAAAACTCGAGAAATTGAATAGTTTACATTCTATTATTTGAATAATTTACATGTCAAAATTTATTCAATAATCCGCAGAAATTCGTTTTTTATATTACTTAAAAGTAATTAATCCAAAATTTTATATTAAATTTTATTGGTAATTGTTTATTCATTTTGATTTTTTATTACTCTTGATAACTCTATATTATTGCAAAATTTCATTATAATTTGCGATAAAAATGAGTTTTCAAACATTCAAAAATAATTGAAAAATTATTATTGAAATATTAATGATATCGAATTATAAAAAGGAGTAATTATAAAAAACCATTTAAAAATTATACAATAAAAATAAAGTTAATTATTTCTGTCTGAGAACATCAACATAAGGCGCGTGTGGGAACATCAAGTTATCATACGGCACCAAATAATGCTCGTTGATATTGTTGATGTTTGTGTTCACGTCGTTGAGAGGATGCTGGAAGGCCGACTGGTTCATATAGAAGACAATCATTGCCTCCTCAGCGGTTTCTCTCACGAGCGAAGGCAGTTCTCTCTTATTAACTACAACAGAATTCCGCAGAGGCCCGAACCACAACTCATCGTTGCGCGAGAAGGTATCTACCCTGAACAGGCCAGTCTGCAGCGGATAAATAACAATGTGGACTTGGTTGAACTGAGAAGTGATCGTTGAAGTGTTATAATCCTTCTCAGCTGTGCACCAGATGATGTGGACATGGTCGTTGCCGATGTGCCGCTTCTTGTAGATCTGCTGCCCGTCTCCATCTGTGTTGTCGTTCGGGAGAAGAGGAGCGATATGGAACATCATCTCGTGCATTGAGTTTGCGAAGTATATTGACGTCCGCCCGTTTCTTCCCTCCTTCTTGTCGAGGCCGCCGAAGTAGCCGCGGTGCTCCTTCAGAGAAACAGGCCAGCCAAGACCAGTGATGAATTCTCTAAAGTGAGGTGAAGTATCAGCGAAAGTCGTCGATAGAATCTGGTTCTGGTCAACAGCCTCGTTGTGGACGAACAAGACACCGAACTTCGTGCCGAGGCGAGTGCTGAGCTGGTTGACTTTCTCTATGGCATCGCCAGCGCGCTGGTTCTGGTTCTCGATGACTTTGAGGTTCTTGAAGTTGTTGACGGTGACTCTTCCTGTGCTGGCGAATATCGCTGCGACTGGAGAGACGTGCTCTATTGGTGGATTCGGGAATTCAGCGTCCGTCGTGTACTTTCTGTTGTTGAACGCGTCGCTGCAGACTTCCATGTCCGACAATATCTTGTCGATGTTCGAGATGTCGTCGAATTCTGCCAAGTCGTGGAAGTCGCTGTGAAGTCTGTCGACCTGCTTTATAAGCTTGCTAGAGAAGTCAGTCTGGTGCGTGACAGAGTAAGGCTCGTCGATTTTCGCTGGAGAAGAAACATTGAAGAAGGTATTGACAGCTTTTGGCTCGCTGTTCTGCAAAATTGATGGATAAATCGGTGTGAAATCCCAAACAAATTGGCCACTTGTTGTCTGGCTGGATATGCGCGTCTTCTCACCGTCTGTAATAGCACCAGTAACAATCCCATCAACGAGATAATATCTCGCATTGTCAACTTGACCCTTTTGGAAATAACGTCTGTTTGTCATGAATTCTTGTGTTTGTGGGAGTGGGTAGCGCATGTATGTCACAGCCAAATGCTGAAGAGATCTTTGAATAAATTCTGTAATTTCTGAACTGAAGTTATTTAATCCCTCATTCAAGAATGTGATGAACTCGTTGTATTCTTGTCCGCATTTCATCACTGCTGATGACTCAATATACGCATCAACAGTTAATCTGATAACGTTAAACACCCAAGTGTCGTTGTCGTTGCGTGTTACAGAGCAGCAGTACTTGGAGACACCACCTATGAAATTCCTTGCAATTGTTGCATCGATGCTTGCAATTCTTGAAATATACATCAATAAGCCTCTGATTGAGACTAAAGCCTCGAGACTTTTCAGTTTCAACGCATCGAGGAAGTAGTTCAGGAATCTGCCAATGAGAGATGGATCGGGATTAGGCAAAGTCAGTTCATCGCTGATTAAAACAGAATAAGCAGGAATTAGAAGCTCAAATAGGTTGATTTTGCGTGATTCGCCGGATTTTACTGGTGTCATCATCCTGTTTTCCTTCATTGCAATGAGATGATATTTATCGATTAAACTTATTGCGCGTTTTCTTAGATTACCTGATGTATTTGTGAGGAATGACATTGGATCGCTGATATATGCACGTTCGTATCTGAGAATTATAGAATTCACAGAATTTACAAAAGATGTTGGAATTGTTGTCGAAACATTGAGAAGAGGGAACGAAGAAAGGAATGAAATTGTCTGTGATGATGTTTTAATGAACGAAGCTTCTACTAAAGCCATCATCATTGGAATTAAAGTTGGAGATCCAGTAAAAGCGTGTTGTATTGTGTTTAGAGCTTGTTTAAAGCCTTCTTCGCGCATGTTTTCGTCAGCAGACAGCATCTGAAGGCATAAGGTAGCATACCACAAAGATAAAGATTGGTCGTCGAGATAATTCTTCATCTGATTGATATTGAGGATCTGTGAGAGTATATTAAACGAAATATTGCGTATTCTGTCATCATTTATGTCTAAAATCGCCGAGAAAAGCTGGTTTCCGCAGAATTGAAATGGTAATGTTCCATTTATTTCAATTCCTGGCGGGAAAAGCAGAGATTTAGCGTAAGAGTCTGCTATTGCCATGATTGGTGCGAATCCGAGGATTCTTTCTTCGCCATTCAAATTCTTATAGAAATAAAATTGATTGATAAAGTAGACGATGCACTCAAGAATCTTGTCATCCGGAATGTTTAGCGGCTGTAAATGCATGTTTTCGAGGATTTTGTCGAATTGATTCAATTCTGGTAAGATTTGGTTGATTTTTTCGCAAACAAATTCATGCGGAACTTCGTAAATTAACTGGAGGTTTTCGGCGATGAAGTCGTATACTGTGCTTTGACGATTTCTCTTATTTCGGCTGACAAAATTTTTGCTGTGAGTTACTGCTTCAGCTCCGAACTTATACAGCTTCGGCAGCGAGTAGTAGCACAAATACTGTGCGTAGAGCGAACAAGCGGCGGCGCCAATTGGACGACGACAAAGTTCTTTCAGGAAGAAGTTCCAGATTTCAGGTCTACGCTCGTACGTTGACACGAGGTAGTAGACTATGCAGTGCGTAAAGTGGGCAAATGCGCCTTCTTCGTTTTCGTGCGTAACTAAAATTTTAGATAAACCTGTTCGTGACTGTTCGAAATCTTCCTTAACTAACAGGGAGTTCAGGTACTTGAAGATGATGTCATACGAAGCGACAATAAGTGGTTCTTCGATGATACCATTATTTTTACAATTTGATGAAAGGACTTCGAATATAAGATCACCGATATTTTGCTGGAATTTGTCGAATGATTTCGTGCAGAGCACGTATGTGCTTTCTTTTTCGTAGATTGCGGATATGAAATTAAATGTGACAATCAAATCGCTTGTACTTGGGTTGTAAGTTGTAGTACGGCAGATGCTGAGCATCATAATTATAGAATCCCTTGTGTAGAGAAGACAATCGAGTGATTTATAGTTATCTAAAATCTTTTTAAGAAATGTGATAACGCAGCGATGTAAGTCTGATGGGAGAACTGTGAAACCGTAGTCGAATGTTTGTACTGAGTTTTTATCGCAGATTGATTTGTAAATCAATTTAACAATACAATTGAAGAATAAATTCAAGCATAAGCCTTCGCGAATTGACCAATTCTTGAAAATAAATTCCAAAACCATTTCCAAAGCCTTAGAAGTATCTTGTGCAGACAAATAAGGTTGTGAAGGATCAATTATCGGACATGTATACGCATAAATAGATGCGTTATATAGAGCCATGTCTTCTGGCTTTGCAACAATGAAGTAAGGAACAATCAGCGGACTCGAATGTTCAAGATCTGAAATGTTGTGGTCGTTAATAACAGAAAGCAAGCAAAGGTAGTTCTCGAGTGACTCCATGAAATACGGCTGAGGTGTTTTCGGATGAAGAAGAACGCAAAATATTTTGTCCAAAAGCTGGATATCGTCTGTTCTAAGGGTTCCTGGGCCTGCGACCTGGAATATCTTTTTCATACAAGCATTTAACGACTTTCCGTCCACATATTTCGCTTTTTTAAAGAATCCACTTTCTTGTTCTCGATTAAATTCGTTAAGGTATGCGATAACGTTTTCTAGGAATTGGTGAAATCCACTCTTTAGGTACGCCTGTGGACTAAACGCCTTGTCTGTGAGAATAGTTTTCATATTCAGCTCACAAGGGTGAGGCGCCATATGAAATTTACAATTTTTCAAAAAAGATTTAAGGCTTATAGCTATTCTTATAGATACAACATTTTTTACAAAATTGGAGTTAAACTTTAAGGTTAAGATTTCTTTCCCTTCTCACTTTTACATATTTTCTTTTTTTACAATGATATAAATGGATGATTATTTTTCTTTCTTTTCTCAAAATTAATCTGAAATTTGGCGGTTTTCTGATATCATTTTATGTTTTTAAACTTATACAAATTATAAAACTAAATACGAAAATTATAAAATTGACAGTTATTTTTTGTTTACATTTTTGAAATTTGATTTTTTTTTAAAGTCAAAAATAACAATCACGCTCTCAAAGCTGGTGGGCATTATAATGCATAAATCTTATCAACTTTTTTTATATTTTTGCTCTGAACTTTGAGATATTGGTTGATATGCATATAACAATAATAAAAATGCTCTTAAAGCAATATTATATTGATTCGTTAGGCATCTTAATTGTGATATTTTTTTGATTTGAATAAATCTCATGAATTTTCTTATGATTATTAGAATAAATATATAAAATCGTTAGAATATTATGTAGTTTCAAAGAATTGATGAATTTATAATATATTATTGAAAAATATTATATTTTATTTTTATCTAATTGGAATACAAATTTAGAATAAATCAGTCATATGTTGATTAAATACAAATAATTTAAGTGATAAAACTGAATATTTATAAATTGAAAATTAAAATATTTATGAAAAACAATAAGTTATAATGCAAAAAGTGAAAATAATAATATAATAATTAAAATTGCATAATAAAAGAATAAATGATAATCAAAAAGAAAATAACAAAAAAATGAAAGTTGCTCCACCGAAGAAATTTAGTCTCATTGGTTTCATTAGTAAGTGGACGAAAGAGACTAGTGACGTAATGATTGTCCTACTGTTCTCCATACAGATCTTGTTCTGCGATGCATTAACAAAATACGGAGTCACTGCAGCAATCTGGCTCATTTATTGGGTATGGAGAAGAGATAATTGGCTAGTTGCAGTATACAATCTAATTCTGTTCTATTTCATCGGAAATGACTATTTCGAATTATCAACTCGTTGTTTCTTATTCTACTGCACTTCAAACATTGCCTTTCACATGAACAAAAATACTCTTGCTGCTATTTACGACTTATCTTTAGTATTCGTTTTCGTATTTTTCGGAGGATACGGATTCAGACAGAATAGAGACGTTTCTGTTGCAGTGGGGGCTTCTCTATTCTTCCCACTCTTCTTCGGGGATATACAAAATGACCTGTTGAATGTTCATTTTTATGCGCCTTTTGCAGCCGCTGGAGTTCTTTTCTATTACGAGGACTTTGTGCACGCATTTCCGTTTATTTTGTCATTCCTCACAACAATATGCCACTGGCCTGACGAATATCCTACATTTAAGAATACAAAATATTCAAGAAATGTTATTACAGTATTTGTGATCATTTTAGGTGCTCTCTACTACGAATACAGACAGGGAATTATTTTAGAGTCTTACAATATTACATATGATTCGCTTCACATGGCTCCAATTTTGATTTCGCTTTTTATTTCGTATTTGGGATTTGTTTTCTGGAACAAAGAGTACTCTAAGCAATACAGATATGGATATTCGCAGCTACATCACATCGTCTCATTATGTACAGTTATAATAATGATTTTTGGCGAAATTTTGCATTTAATGGAAACGCTTTACAAACTTTGGTACTTACATCCTGTTGGATCCGATAGAAGTTCTGTTGTTTTGGCTATTGTCATACTTGCTTTAGCGTTTTCATTATATTTTATATACGATTGGAAAGATTTAGATAATATTAATCAAATTATTTTCACAAACATTTATATTTTAATACTTCAACACGCTGCCGTTTTAATTTCACATTTCATGATTTTATATTTCGATTTCTTCAGAATTGAATTCATTTTGCGATTGTTAGTTGCATTTTATTCACTATATATTTCATATCCACTCCTCAAATCTGCAATTTCACTTCTTTTATATCATCCAGGAGAATTATACAATGAAATCTATCAGATTATCGACGAATTCTGCCATGTTAAGCACATAGATATAAGATATGGCTCCGAAAAGTGGGTTGTTGAAGCAAAATGTCAATTGAAGGATCGTAGGATGCGTGTTGGTGTTCCATCAAAGTTCTTCCATGAAAAGTTCAAGAAATTGAACATTGATGCTACAATAGAAATCATAGATGCTCCTCCTCCACCAAAACCAAATTATTAATTTTTTTATGTGTTCTATTTTTGTTTTGTTACGATATAGTTTTGCATACAATGATAAAAGTTTCAATATTATATGATAGATATGATTTTAAAGTGATTGCGAAAATTCAAAAATAAAAATTGCAACGTTCGTGTAAATGTTTAAATTCAAAAAAGAAAACGAATAAAATGAAAAAGAAGGGCGATGAAATTTACCATCCATAGGTTAATGGAGTATTAAATTGGTCTTTAGTTGGGATGGCCGAGTCATCGTTATCACCGGACCTGCATGCGATCCAGAAGAGAAGAGCAATAATAAGGATGAAGAGAACAAAGACACCAATAAGAATTCCACCGATTGCCTTAAAGTTCTTTTCGATTGCTTGACCATACTTCTCGCAGTTCGTATCGCGGTACTTTTCTTCGCATTTATCGGAATAATTGTCTAATTCACTGTAATTGCAGCAATGTGAAAAGTTCTGTACAAGCTCGCCGAAGTTGTTCTTATACCAATTGTCGTGAAGTATCTGTGGCACATTCTTTCCGAAGATAAAAACAATAATCGCGATAACAAAGATTGCAAGATCGAAAATTACAAGTATAATAGAGACCATGTTTCTTGTGCATTTGTTATTGCAGATTGAAAATAATACGCAGATGACAAGAAGACAGCCGACTACGATTGCTGAGATAATTAACCATGTTTTATATTTCTTTAAGCTATCGGTATTGAGAAATGTATGATACGCCGCGAGAAGGTAGATGAGGCTGGCTAAGGCAGCGCCTATCAACACGAAGCATGTCACTAAGAAAGTTGTTGCTTTGCAACAGTCTCCCATTTTCTTAATAGAAATTCAATGATTTACATCGGATCGGATACGAAATTTTTCTGATATCTGACAAATTGACATGTAAATTGTCAAGTTTCGCATATGATGCTTCTCAAAATATTGAGAGTTTCGGGATCCAGAAAATTGACAATAAGGTTTATGATATTTCTCCACACAAATGATTTTTACTTTTATCAAACATCTTATAATATAGAAAATGCAATATCTATAAAAGATAAAATCGCCAAAATACTGTAAATTGAAATTATTGTCATGTAAAATTTTTATATGTCATATTTTATTATTATTCTCATGATTATAATTTTGTATTGAAATAAATTTAAACATTTATTGTTTTTGTTTTAAGCATTCTGGGAAGTTCTTTGGGAGTTCTGATGCTGCGCACGCGATGACAGACTCGTTGTTAATGCCGCAGTCTTCGACGAAAGTGATGGTTGCGAATTCATCGATGACTTCTGTTGGGTAAGCTGGGCCTTCTTCGCGATATTTCTCCATAAGAGGGATGTGCTCGTTCTGGAAACAGACTGTCTTCTTCGGGTCGTTGATAATCCAGCGTGGGAAGAAGATTGTGCCGTGGTAAATCATGTCTTGGAGGTTTGCGATCAAACTGACGTCTGTGCCTGTTGGCTCGGTCCATGATATCTTGTATATCTGCTGGCCAACACGTGCTATGAATACTTTCTGGTCTTTGACCCATCTGTTCGCAACAATGCCGCTGAGAATTCTGTAATCCATCGTATTTTCGTTCTTAATGTAGACCTCGTAGTTCCAGCCGTTGTCATATGTGTAGACAATGTGCTTTCCGAGGAATCCACTCAAGTCGTGTTTGTCGAATGAAGCCATTTCGTTCTAAAATGAAGTGATATATTTGTGAACCATTCAATAAAATTTTTGTAAAACAGACTTTGCTTTATATATGACATATAACGAAATTTTATGACCGAGTGTTTTTTTTTATTTTTTGAATCCACAGAGGTTAATTTGATCGATCAAGTTTGTTGATTCAGCACACAAATTATATAATAGGTAGAGAAGCTATAGTTTCAATGTAAAGCGAAAATATCAAAAATTTGAATAAATTTTGTATATCATCATTACAACTATGACAACATTATCTGCTGGACAAATGTTTTCCATCTATTCATACAATAACTTAATTTAAACTAACGTTTTGTGCCTGAATTATCTTCGCTTTATATGTATCTCGGAATTTGCTTGGGTGGAGGTGTAGGCACTGATCTGCGGATTTTGTTTCTCGGCTCTGGATGGGGGATGTCAATTTTCGCTCTTTTACCATTTTGTGATTTCTCGTTGGCGAATTATTAACACGCTTTAATTTGCTTCTCGTTGACATTGGCTCATCATCCGAATCTGAACTGAAAGTTTTAGATTTAGGCTTGGGCTTATTCTTCTTGTTTTTATTCTTTCTCGCTT
>MRSU01001006.1:0-15718 GCA_008369845.1 Trichomonas gallinae
TTTTCTGGGCAAAACGATAATTTTCAATACCGCATTGAAAAATTGAGACCGCTATTTGGTCGCGGAGCGGACCCTTAAATTTAATAAATAGCATATAGTATTATATTAATGGAAAAATCACTTTTGACAAAATTAGTTTACTTTGACATGTAAACATACTTGTTTCTCGAGTGGCAATATTTAATTGTCTGCCATTTTTAGATGACATATGTAATCCAATAGCATAACAATATTAAAACATTAACTTATTCGATTCAAATTACAATTTTTCATGTTTCTTACCAATTATTTAAGAAAAACTATGCACATTTGCCTTGTTTTTATCCATGTATTATTCATTATGATGATGTATAGGACAAGGAATATCCAATTGTTACTTTTTAAATCTTGATTTAGAACATTCGAAAAAAAAAAAGATATGGCATTGTTGATCTAGAAGACTTAGCAATAGTCTAATAATAATGCATTGTATTGAGCGAAGTTATAACAAAGGCTAATCTAGGAAACAATCAATTTTCAATCTTTTGATTTGGTATTTCATGGCGAAAATCGATCAAATATTGATGTACTTCAGATTAAATATGCTTCTATTAGAATCATACAATGATCAGATTTCGAATGTTCTAAAAAAGCCAATATTATGATTATTTGCTGATATATAATCTATATCTATGTCATTAAAAGCTAATTTATGAATTAAAAAGCATCATAAGCCCATCATTTCTTGTTTGAATTATTAAAATTAAAATTTGCTAAATATGACGTAATAAATTATTCTAGAATATGCAGATCATTGTTACGTCAATAAAAATTATAGAAATCAAATACTGAGTGAGATTTTCAACTTTGAAAAATTCTGAGCACCTATAATTTCTGAGCTCTCAATTTTTATCAGTAAAAGCTCAGAAATAAAATTAAAAATGAAGTGATGTCTTATAGTCATATTTAATGTTTTCTATCACTGCACAACAATTTGCTTTTTGTTATACTGATATTTTTGAATTAAATTCAAATCAACTAAAATTACCTCATGAATCCTTCAAAGCACTCTCAGATATAGTCATTCGACCAAAATTATATAAGCTCTCAATTACTCTAAAATCTTGTAACTTTATGAGGTGGCTCTCAATTGGATTTCTGTACAAGTATTCAATGTTGAAATCATTGATTATGGTTTTCTACTAATATGAAAAATAATGTCTTAATAACCCTCTTCATTTTAACATCGTTCGTTCTGAATATTATATTTCCTTTCAATATTTCATTAATTTTTTTCTGTTTCTTCTGATTTAGATGGAGAACTAGAAATCAAATTAAATTGATGGCTATAATAACCACTTACATATTACCAACGTACGAGCTACGGTATTCTTTTTGAAACAAATCTGAATATCGAAATATAAAATAATTAATATATCGAATAAATAGGAATAAAAACGATGATGAGCTACATTTTCATAACTGAATATTGCAACAGATATATCTGCAACTACTTGATATTATAATTTTTTTGGAATCTGATACAAAAATATGCATATAAGCAATAAAAGTTCATGGAAATCCATTAACGATATACTACATCACATCATATATGATGTTACATTCGATAATTACCAATTTTTAATTAGAAGTTTCTTATCATACGAATCTGTAAGATGTTGTTAGTCCAATCTGAACAAAGAATGCTTATATTAATCGGATAATTAATAATTATCCTCATTATATGAGGAAATATAGGCGATATTATTGATTTTGAAGATGTTAGAACGAAGAACCGAAGCGTAATTGTGTAAAATAATTAATGGAATAAAGATCTAAGTATAATCAAGACCTATATTTGTATTAATGCGAATGAAAATATAACATCTAGCACGGTATATTGTGTTCATCTATGATTTGCATGGAAATAATTGGATGTGAGCTGCAAGAATCTTTTGAACAGCTTATCAGGCGTTAAAACCTCGAATCTCTTTGTTCCTTTCCATTTGCAAATGATGATATTTACAATCTGACATAATTTCTGACACTTTATATAATTTTCTTTTGATATTAAGATTTATTGCATATATGAAACCGAAATAATAAATTAAATTATATCTGACATTTTATAAAATTGTCAAAAATTTTCTTATTATTTCATTGCTGCGTATATTAATTCACGTTATGCCCATGAAAAGAATTCTTCAAGAGAAAAGATTGAAAATCCAGACAATAATCAATTTTTCATCAAACTTCGCTTTGTAGATCAATAATATAAACAATCTGTGTTTAATTTAGTATACAAACAATAATATCTTTATATTTTTATCATACAAAACAATTTTCATGGAAAATATTATGATTCAATCAATTAGAGTAAGTTTTTTGATGTATTATAACTGGGTTAGCAATAAGCTTTCCATCCTGTGGCGCCATGAATGGAAAACTACCATTTTCATCACAATGAATCGAAATCCTCACTTTCACGTTATAATACTTGTTGTTTGGTGTCTGCAAATAGTAATCTTGTGCCACCACTTTGTTCTTTTCGAAGCCCGAGAGTTTCAGTTCGACTTCTCCTATTTCTTCGTTGCCTCCAAAAATCCTTTTCTTGAAAAGTGCAAAAACGAAAGATGATTTGTTGGCGTTGTTGTATTTGTAATCCCAGGACATTACCGGGATGTGTTTTGGCGTGAACTCTTTCTGATGTAACATAAAACTAGTCCTTGGCCCGACCATTACGAGTAATTTTGTATCAGATTTCACAGGAAAGCTTCCTGTTTCAATAGAATCAATGCGAATGTAGGCCCTATGGCCGTCATTCATCGGATTGTTGTCTATATTAAAGTACCCATTATTGTTCAGCAACTTCTTGTTGAACATTTTGGAACTTTTGAGCAAATTATTTTTATTTTGGAAGTTTTGTGAGGACGCGCGGTCTATGATTTTGGACTAAAAATATACATTCATAAATACAAGCTGTTTTTATACTGTGATTTGCAAACCGAAATTTCGTTAGTGAATCACGAAATTTTGTGAGATATCATAGTCTCTCAAATAATTTCGTATTCTGCATTTTCATCCTTAAATAAATCTATTTATATGATCAATTTTCCGATAAAATTAGTATCGTTTTGAAAATTGGTTCAGATTATGAAAGTATGAACTTTAAATCGAAATCCAGCGGCCATTATGTGAATAGTCCATTCCTATCCTTCATTTAGCAGATGATTCACTGCAAAATTTGGAATTTTATTTCGAGAATCGCATCAGCCTACGAAATAAATCGATTTTAACTAGTAATATGCATTAAGTATGACTTAACAATAATGGGGCTGGTTGTTCGTCCCAGTAATTTATGTTTTTTAGAAAACCCCTTTTAATCGAATCATTAAAACTCGATTTTTATATGATGGCATTATTTTATTGTCGGTTAATTGATTAATTTCATGTTTAAATGGTGTGAATCCCATGATAAAATTAAAATGAACTTTTCAGAGGAGTTGATATCAAGATTGTTAAAAATGTTATCAAAAGTAATATCTCCCAACTCTGGGGCATTGACTAATTAATAATCGCTCATCATTATTTCAACATGAAGCTGGAAAATTGTAAACTTAACAAACGAGGGCTTGTTTTTCATTCAAAAATGAGATACCATTGAAAATTGATTTATTATTTCTCATAATAATGATATATAGCTAAATCCGGAACTAATCGTATAAAATATGACCTAAAATTCTCTGAAAAAATTAAAAAACGAATGTTTTTGATAGGAAATCTAATGATTGGATTGCAAATATCATCAATATATAAATTCAAGCAATATTTCAAGATAAATCAGTTTAATCGTCCTATTGAATTATTTTATAACTAAAAACCTCTTCATTTTTTTCGTTGATGTTTGTCAACAATTCCAACAACAACTTCGCTCTCGACCAGAGGCCAATGAAGGAGGGCAACAAGGCCTTCATCAGGGTGGACCAGGTCAACACAGGATCCTATCCAATCAGGGGCAATACGACATTTGTATGCTGCGTCGGTCCAAGAAACTCTTTTAGAAACCATCCATCAGAGTTCGGCGTTGATGAAGCCCCACTTGATACATGGGACTTCGACTACAAGAACGCCAACAAGTCCTCTTTCGCCCTTGTTTTGTTCAGAAAGAAATTATTTGGTGGTGATGAAGAGATTGGAGAAGTCGAGCTTAAACTTTCTTCATTCCAGCCAAATACAGTTGTTACAGAGAATATTAAGTTGCAGTCACCACGCAATAAATACTTTAATGTCAGCGTCAAGCTTTCAGTTCACATTTGTGACGATGGCAGCTTCCCATTTGATGCACCAGCTGGAAAAATACTTGAAAACCCGGTTATCCCACATAGAACAACATACTATAACTGAAATTATTGTGATTTCCATGATTTGTTGATAAATATATATTATATTCTATCTTTAATTAATCGATATTATTTATTAGCCAATAGTATCAGTGACGAAAAATAATCCACTGAAAATTTTATGAGTTTTCATTCGATAAAGAGTCCATTTCAAATTTATATTCAACAAAAAGTCGAAAAATTTATGAAGTAAAGCTTTTGCATCAAAATCTGTGAATATGATTTTAAAATATGAAAATCAATACCAAGTGATGACTAATGATGTATTTTATTGTAATTATTTGCGATATTAGTGAACATACCACAATTATCAATGACAATGAATAATTATAATTGAGGATTTTTTTTTGAAATATAAAAATATATGATATATGGGCCAAAATTAGAATGTAGCATAGTTTATTGACAGTTGCTAATGCGTATATTGTTCACATATGCTATTTCAATGGATTTTTAAATGAAATTTGCAACTTTTTTATTAATGACTACATTAATGATCGGAGTCACTTCACATAAACGTTTATACTAATACTTATTACTGCCGAAGCTTGTTATAAATTGATCTCAGAAAAATTTCTATTCAAACCGAGAGTTTTAATATTTGGAAACCACACAAGATATAAATACTTTTGTTTCGATTATTGAAGCAAATATTAGACTCAAACAAAAAAATCAATACAAATGCGAATTATTAGAGTTTTCCTAGCCTCCGTAATGTATAGATTAAAATAACAAGTCCGTGAGGGAAAAACTAAATGAGCGTGGGCTCTCAATTTTTTATCGATTTGAAAAGCATACAGAATTTTTTATCATTAAACTGTCCAGGCATTTACATTTGAATACACCTCAATCTCTTTAATGGATCACTCAAATAGCGACAAAAGGATACTTACCAACACAAGTTTTGTAAAAGATGAAGTTTTGAGTTGTAATCAAAATTCTGAGCATAAGAAACCCTTTTGCTCTGTTTATTTTCTTTGAAAAGTTCAATGCGTTTCAAAATTCAACTATCCCTACTTATCTTTGAAAGCTTTTTATAAACAGAACAGTGCTCAAGTTATTATTCACGAATTAGTGTTATTAGGAACATATTTAGGAGATAAATTTATCATCAATATAGTATTAATCGCGATATATTATCAATTATTTATATTTCAATCGAAAAGCAGTAAGCATGAATGCAAATCAAGTAGATGCAATGCGCATACATCAGATATTACTCATTACGTTGATATATACCATTTTATTAAGATAAATCCAAATTGTTGCAAAATATAAATCTATGTACAGGCAAAGCTCCATTGATTTCCAATGATGGATATATATCATCATCAATAGCAATTTTCCATCAATCAATATCTTTAATAACAAATTCAACTAATTTTATATTAAATATACATTATATCCATTTCAGGATCACAAGACAAATCCAAATCATGCCAATTGATAAATTAAATCAATATCATCCACTAGATTCAATATAACTCAAAAAAAAATTAATTTGATAGAAAAAATCTAACATCAGTCAATACTTTTGATATTATTTACATCAATAATTGAATTCGATCAATCTAATATCCTCATGGAATGTGATTGGTCATTTCAATGTACATCAAAGTTTAATATTTTAAAATTCATATATATTAATGATTAATGTATTAAATATCGTTTTATTTTAATAATTGTATCGATTTTTTTTATTTCGAAACAAATTCAGAAGCATTTTGATCAAAGAATCCACATAAAATAGGTGAATGTCCGTTTAAATTGCCAGGTTTTAGTAAGGATCAAGTTTGACATCAAAAAATTTGAATTGAATGCACCAAAAAAATTTGAGAAATTTACTTAAAACAGAGTTGTCAAATTTTGTTTTTGAATTGACCTCATTGATTATATTTTTTTTATTTGTTAATTTAGATGGCAGATGATAGGAATAGCGCAGGTGTTAAGAGGCGACGTCTGTTCTCCCCGAAGGATGATCGTCAATTGGAGCAGCTAATTCGCGAGAATATCTTCACCGGGTGGAAGAATGTTGCAAAGAATATGCCTGGATTTACTCCAAAGCAGCTAAGAGACCGCTGGCATAACTATATTTCGCCTAGGAACTCATTAAAGCCATGGACTCCCGACGAAGATCAAATTATTATTGAAAAAGTCAATGAAATGGGTACAAAATGGTCGAAGATAGCCAGTTTTCTGCAAGGTAGGTCCGATAATGCAATAAAAAACAGATGGAACACAGTCCTAAAAGATAGTTCTCAAAATATACAAAATGAAAATACGAATCTAACAGCATCAGAGGAACTCACGTCCGAAAAATCCCAGGAAAAAGAAGTTGAGCAATCAAAAGAACAGAATGATGAAACCCAAGGCACAAAAATTGGACTGCTTGATGATAGATTCATCGAGCGTTTCTTCGATCGAGTCTCGACATGACTTGTTTTCTGCAGCAGATGCGTTTATCGTAAGTAGTAAGCGCCATAATTCAATAGTTTAATTTCCATATTTTTTTATGCACTGGTGTTTTTAGGATAACGGGACCAATTCATAGAAATATAGCATCTATTGGAATAGTTTTACAAGGAAATGTTCTCTAGTATTGTTTTTATTGATATTATTTGTTTGTAAATAATTTATTTGCTTAATTCTTCATTTTTTCGCCCAAGTTTTACGACAAAAATCACTCAAAAAGCTCTAAAAAGACTAGAAATCGAAAGATATTTTTGATGTTCTAAGTAGATTTGATGGAGAAAAGTTTTTTTAATCAGCTGAGTGAAGCAGATTTGAGGGGCTGGGATTGGTGTAGGTCAAGAGCTGATAAAAATGAGATAACAACTAGGAAATTGCTGAAAAGATTCAAGAAATTATCAACAAAAAGTTTTTGTTTAACAAACGGGAGTCAAGTTGATCTTTTCGGCTTCATTTCAGTTATCGTTTCCAATATACCTGCACCAGAAAATCATAGACTTTCTGTATTGGCGGTAAAATTAAATGAATTTACAACTGGAATAAGAATTGAGACTTCATATCCAATCTATCTTCATCTTGATGTTCTCAAATTTATGATATCAAAGCTTGTTTATACAAACAATGAAATAATTATCAAGAATCCAACAAATGATCCCAAAACACTGCCATTAATGAGAATAAACACGGATAAAGAGGATATTGTCATTTGC
The DNA here is from genome assembly GCA_008369845.1 of Trichomonas gallinae. Taxonomy (NCBI): domain Eukaryota; phylum Parabasalia; order Trichomonadida; family Trichomonadidae; genus Trichomonas; species Trichomonas gallinae. The sequence goes on from MRSU01001006.1 coordinate 7,559, forward strand.
TATGACATGTCAATCAATTGTGTCTCCATGCTGTCAGCTGTTCAATCTAGTAAAAGCAATTTTTTGATCGAATTTGCGATTAGTGAAAGTATTAAATCAAACCTCTTCAACATCATTCTTGGAACGATATTGAGTTGCTTTTGGCATCCCAAACTTGATGTTTATATACAATTATTCCAAGAAAAATTAATAATCAAGAGATTGCCATCAAATAAGGAAGATTTCAACGAAGCGATGTGGGAAAAATCAGTTGAAATCGCCAGCAAATTCTTCGGATGTGCTGATCCTTTACTTCTAACAACAAATTATGATGTTCAAGAATTAAATCTTTCTTGCTTCGTGCAATGCCTTTTTATGAAAACTCGAAACAAATGTGGCACACTACGCTTGATGATCTTTCAAAATGGAGTCAAATTTCCATCAAGTGATCCTTTAGTAGTTGAATTAATCAATTTGCTGAGATTGCCTATCCAACTGATTCCTGATATTGATGCTTTCGATATGTATGGATTCAAATGTAATATGGTCAATCAAAAACAAAGAGATATCTTAATAATCATAAATACTACAAGAGTTGATATGGTTTCACCAATAATGCACTGCATACAATCAGTTTTCAACAAACTGGATGAAGTTGATCCATTATGGTTCACAAAAACCAAAATTCGAAATTATCTCGATAATTCTCTAAAAGTCATCCAAACGTTGCAAGAAAGCGCTGTAAATGTTCTTGGTATAGAAGAATCAGTCCCTTATGTATGGAATGGATGCGCAAATGCTCTCCAGCAAAGAGCCGAAAAAAATGTTTGACACTGTAAATTTTTATTTGTCATAACAAATAAATAATTGACATTGTAAAAATTTATATGTCAAATATATATATGTGCCAAACATTCGTCACTTTTATTTTAATGACAAGAAGCTATAAATTATAAGAATTATTTTTTTGCAAAAGCATTATGAAACGAAAAAACCGTTTTTCTATTCAAAAAAAAAAAAAAAAAAAAGCAAAATGTCAGAGAAAGCTTATGCGAGGTTTATAAGTTGTTTTCCTGATATTGAAGACCTATCGGACAAGCTTAATGGCCTTGAAGACGGAAAGTCTCTCATCAAAATTTGGAATTATATGTTTGTTGATAACTTAGATATTACAGAAAACGCAGATGAAAACGCGACAAAGTTGTGTGAAAAGATAAGAACAACAAAATATAAAATACAGCCAATTAACAAATCATTTAATCGCGAGCAATTAAATACAATTATTAGAATTTTATATCTTTTGATTGACGAATCACCTAAATCAGCAGAAATACAGGAAAAGGTTGCAGCTTTAGGTGTTTCAGTTACTATCTTCCTGAAGAAAATTAATCCGACAATGATAAATGTTGAGCAAGAAGCCGAGACACCAAGGAAATCAAGAGAATCGGGATCTACAGATAAAGAGAAGGAGATAGAAAAGCTTAATCAAGAAATTGAAGAAGCAGAACAAAAGCTTCAGCAGCTTGAAATGCTGAAAAAGGACAGAGAGAACATACAGATCTCTATTGATACGACGGAGAAGCTAATTACTAGAGTTGAAAAAGATTCAGAAAAATTGCAAAAAGATCTCGAAGATCAGCAGCGAAATTACAATGAAATTCAGCAGGAAATCACAAGTATAAAGAATGAAATTCATGAAAGTGATCCTAAAAATATCGAAATCAAGAATCATTTAAAGGAAGTCGATAAATATAAGGATGTTTTACAGGAATTTCGTGTTTACAAGTCTAAAAGCGCAGAGATACAAGAAATCCAAAATGAAATTGATAAGTATAAGAAAGAAAACCAAGCAATATTAAATAAAATTAATATCAACAAAGAAAACTTGCAAACAGCAATAGAACTCGATTATAAATACGAAGTTGAGCAAGATATTGAACCAGCAGAAGTCAAAGAAGATGTTGGACTGAATGAATTATTAACAATGATTACGGAGCTTCAAATCGAAATGTTCGAGGCAGATTTCCATTTCAATCCTCGTCTGAACTATGATGAAGAGAAAATAAGACTCGAAAAACAAATCGAAGAACTTGAAGCAACGAAAGCAGAATTGCAGCTTAAAGTTGATGACGTAAATAAGCAAAGGGAGCAAATTCAAGCTGTCGTGAAAAGTATGGCTGACAATGCTGAAAATGCTAATGAAAATATCAATGATATTATTAGTTATATCCATGCTAAAAACCAGGAGATTACAACACTGGCAACTATTTCAACACTACTCAAAAAGAAGAATGCTAAGAAAACACTTAACATTAATTATCGAAATTATATCTACAACACAAACTAGGAATTTATGTTATAATTTTCATAATATACTGCCTACATAATATATTTCTAGTACTTATTTTGATTAATTTTAATTATTTTATCAAATTTTTTTAAGCGAAGCAACTTGTTTAACTTGGAGCAGTAATGTTGGTAAAAATTGTATTATTGCATAAATCTAATATGATATATTTAATACTTTTGAAAATTGTTTCAAATTTCTAAATTTGAACAATAAGATCAGCATAAGCTTTAATATTTATTATTTTTAAAAATTTTATTACAGGAAATGAGCGGAATTTGCTAAATTTCATTCAAAATTAAAATCAATCTGCGATAAAACTGAGTAAACCATATATAAATAAAAGCAAACAACAGAAAATTTACAAATAATAAACAAATAATAAATAAAATAGTATTAGATTGTCCTTGTTGAAACGAAGTCGTAAAGGTCTTTAAAGTCAGACATGTCGCATGGATTGACAGTGCACATGTGCTCGATCGCATTGTACAAGTTTCTTGCAATGTTCGCCTTCTTTCCAGGGACAACATCGCTAGGAATAGCATTCGATGGAACAAGAAATAGAATTCCGTGGAATGTTTCCTTTTCTGTCAATAACCCTCTGCATATGAACCACTTAGGCTCATCGAACTTGATGATGTAAGGCATGTGAACAACACCTGTAGCAATCTGTGCTTCTAACTTCATCCTGTGCTCAGGGACAATGACGTGTTGAAGTGAAGTGAGAGAAAATCTCGTGATTTCGACACCGCCTGGACTTTTCGTGTAGATTCCATCACCTGTTTCGTTGACGTTGTACGTCCATGGGATGATATGTCCTGTTGGATTGACGCCGTCCAATGCGTGTTTGTACATCGATGATTTCAGCGCAATGTAGTTTTCTTCCATAAGAGATGTGCCAGAAACGGAAAGAATTCCATTGACAAACATGATATCAACAAGAAGTGGTTTGATGAGTGGCACTTCATAGTAATAGGCTATGATTGTCGCATGACCAGTTTTGAGTGCCTCCGTGACAGCATTCATGAAATCTCTTGCGTGTTTCCTATATAAGCTTCCCGCAAGAACTTCGAGATGTCGTCTGCATTTAGGTGCATACAACAATTCTTGCGGTGGTGTCCAGTCTGTGAATGGCTGTGTTTTCACAAGTATTCTGAACTCTGTGTATGTGTCTCTTGCGATATCAATCAATGTGAATCCAGTAGTTTTCGTGACGTCGTCTTTTGGATGACAATATAAGTTATCAATCAATTCAGGGCAAGCTTTAGTGAATCCGAATGATGGGTATATAAAGAAGTCGCCGCTATTACCTGCTGGAACAGATGCACCGAGCATTGGAATTCCAGACTTTTTGACGAATCTTAAAATCGGTTTAGGTTCTACCGAGAAGCTATTCAACTCTTTCTTCGTCAAAACTTTCGTCATCATCGAAAAATCTTCTGGCGGCAACTCTCCGAAGAATCTCTGCATTATTAGTCTGAAATCAAGTGTCTTATCTTTTCCTATCACCCTCTGTAGATTGAGCATCACTGCACCCATCATCGATGACATTAGTTTATCATCTCCGTATAGATTAGGTTTGTATATATATGTTATGTCTCTCATCATGCACGTCAAAACGTTGACATTCCTTTTGACGTCGAACAGGTTCATAGCGTTCACTGCTATGAATCTCCTATCCGAATACGAAAGCCAGACCGGACAAACGAACTTTATGCAAAGTCTTTTGTCAACCATGTGTGGCTCCAAGCGTTTATAGATTAAGTAAATGGACTCTTTTGTCACTGGTTCATCGAACAATGTTCCTTTGACCCAGTCTATCTTTCCTTCGATTACTTCGAAGTATGCAATATTCAAATTAAGGAATGACGTGAGAACAGCATCTACATCTTCGTTTTGGCCTCTGGATATAAACGTAGAATGATTGTGTGCGATAAGCATAGTAAGAATCGCGTGGGAATTATACTCAATTGATCTGAGAATCGAAGAACTTGCTTCTGCAGCTATTAAACATATATATCTTGTTGTCTCAACTGTGATAGAATGGACGCCAATTCTAAATTCGCCTGAATTCCATCTTAATAAATCACCATCTTTAATTTCATTGTTTTTGAATCTTTCTAGTGTTTTGTTATACTCGTCATCTAGCCTTTTATCGTTGCAAAAGCGAGCAATTGTTCTTAATTGTCCATTTTCTAATATATCAATAATAATCGCTTTGTAATTTAATCTTGTGTAGAAGCTTGAGATGCTACTGATGAAATTGGATGCATCTGGTTTGCCTTTAAGTCCATTGTACAGACAGATTTCCTGAATTGAAATAATTCGTTCAATTTCAAGTCCTTGTCTTCCTAATGCAAAAGTATTTCTGTCCTCGCTTTTCATTGTTATCGTGCAGTCCTGTCGATCAATTTTCAAGTTATAAGAAGCAGAAGCTGATCTATCTGAATTAAATTTCAACGTAGCAGTCACAGGCAATCTTTTATCAGTAATGTAGTCATTCATTCTTGTTCCATCTTCTTGTGTCTGACAATCAAAAGTCCTTGACTCGCAGTAAAGATGAAAAATCGTGATCATTATTATATTTGAGCCAATTGGCTCGAAAATAATCTTGTAAAGTGTTGTAATTTCTTCCATGAACACGTTATGAGCTGAGTGGTGCTCTTCTGAGTGTCTACAATTGTAAGATAAAATATTGATAATTGATTTTGGTAGATAAGAAGGTACTGGGGTTAAAAGATGCCCACTAGTCGAGCAAAATATTATAGTGAAGCTGTTCTCTTTGGTTGATTGTAATTTTAGAGGAATTTTCTTTGATAATATATTTATAGCAACAATAATAAGCAATATTGGTAAAATCACAGCGTTTGTGAATCGTATGAACAAAAGTGGTCGTGCGAGTTGGCAGTTATAGTGAGTATTCGTCGAAGTAAAATTTTCTAAGTGTTTTACATGAATAAAATCACTATATTTTATGTTTGTTGGCTTTATGTATTCATTAGAAACCAAATATTTAGCATCTTTTCGAAAACCAGGCGTAATTTCGAAACCTTTATCTACGAATTCTTTAATAACCCTGAGATCGGCAAAATTCACTAAGGAAATTACATTATTTTCGATGGATGAGTTCTTGTTCATATAAGAATGGTACGATATTGACCTTCTTGATAAACAATTTCCCAATATTGGGTCAAAATGCACCGAAAATACTGTATCCTTGGCACTTGAGAGTTTAGATATCGATGACAGTTGCCTGATATCCAAATTCCCAGTAATTGCCAGGAAAAACATAAAAATGAAAAACATAAATTTTTTTAGAAATAATTACGTTAGACTTTGAATATCTATAACAGACAATTCGGTTCCTTCTGCTGTTGCTGTTTTTATCAAAATTAGCCGAACAAATTGATTTTATGCTTCCTTTTGAAATTTGTTTTTTGATTGTGAGATCATTACTCCATTGACATTGTTAAATATAAATCGAAAATAAAAAAATTAAATGGGAAGAAATATTTGTTTAAATAGTGTTTTTATATATAAATCAATGAAAAAATTTTTGAATTTGTTAAATAATTGAGTGGAAAATTATCGTATGTTTAGAAAAAATATAAAATTGAATTGAAAAAATTGAAAGCAATTTTTAAATTTTTGTATTTTGATTTTTGATGTTATTTGACTGTATTGCTGTTAATAACATGCCAGAGTGCTGCATTATTCGTTAATAATATTGATATTTTCGCTTTTAACGGTATTTGCTATTTTTTCATTGCAATTCTCGGCATTAAACCACTTTGTTCCTGCCATGCATACCGATAGATTTTTGTTTCTGCGATGACAATTTTCAAAAATCAAAAAATCAGATTCTCAATCATGGTAAGCTCTTGCTAAAACTATATAGTTAACTAACAATCAACTTATTGATCTCGATAAATTAAATGTTCATCGCGTTCTTCCAACCAAAAGCTTTAATATTAATATTCGTCGATAATAGATCAATGATATTATCTCTTTAATTAATAAAAAATTAGAAACATCCAATCGATATAAATCATATTTACTAGCTAATAAAGCGCGTATTTAGTGATTTTAAATAGAAAAAATTTTATCTCAATATCTGAGCTTTATGTTTAGGATTTATTATTTTTACACGAAGTAGAATCATATTCAATAAGAATACATTTGATAAAATGTGATGAATTTAATTTTGATTTATAAAACTTGATATTTGAAGCTGGTAAATGAAAGTTGGGAAGGAAATGGAATATTATATATATATATTTTAAAGACTGTTTAACAAAATTAAAAAAATAAAATTATTGCAACAAGAAAAGTGGTTCATGCAATAATTCAGGTGTAGTTGTGGCTATTGTAACCGTCTGTGCATATCTTCTGAGAACTGAGGTCAGTTTACTCTTGCATTGGACGGCTGTGAGATTTGGTTCAACTTTGAGGAGTTTCATCAAGTTGTATGTAAACATGCCTTGTTCTTCTCTATCTGCCACTGTCTGCTTTGCGGTTTGCTTGTCATTCGAAGCAGAAACAGAAATCATGTTCTCTGGGAAGTGAATTCCCTTCTCGCCATCATCCTGGAGGTCCCAGATTGAACCAGAGTGGCAGCAGTCAGACACGAAGACGACCTTCGAGTCGTTGTGTTTGCTCTGACAAACGCTAGCGATTAAATCGTCATCGACTGCATTTCCGTCAACAAAAACGAGGCATTCGTCAGATCCGTCGTCTTCGTCACCGTTTAAGTCTGGCTGGTATGTTCCGTGACCTACGTAGTAAACGACTAGCTCTCTTTTTGTGTTTTCGAGGAAATAATCTAATTTATCCATAAATGCTTGCTTCTTAGAGTCCAATACGTAATATACTTGGAAGCCGAATTGCTTGAGGCATTTAGCCATGTGGTATCCATCATTCATTGGGCCATCGCCGAGAGAATATCTTGTTCCAAGATAGCAATTGATGACAACATAGCCAACCCTGCTTAAATTCTTTGGTAGCTTGGAAACAGGGACGTTTGTGATATCTGTACCTACCTTCTTAATGTTCTGCCTCGCTGACATCTATGATATATGAATAAAAAAAATTAACAGCGATAATTGAATGAAAATTATCGTCAAAAACGGATTTTTTAATTTTGTTGAATCCATGACTATTATGGATTGTGTCTAAAATATTCCATCGTTTGGTTTATTTTACAAAATAAGGTTAAATTGTCAAATATTCCTATTCTGGGGTTTTCGCTCCATGACTTTAAAACAAGCATAGTCATGAGGGAATGAATCAATTTGCAAAATAAAACCTTAAAAATCTTCAAAATTGCGAATAAAATAATTCATCTTGCGTTAAAAGAGGAATAGATTGATGTGCGCTATGTAGATTGATGGAAAACTGGTTTGAGTGGCCAAAATTTATAAGAATATCAACTCTCAATTGTAAACTTTTCAAAAAATAGTCAAATCGTTGCATGGATATATACTTATAGTCCCATAGTTCATGAAAACAAGAAATTAAACGACTTTAAATATATTATTTGGTTATATATTTGTTGGATAAATTCTGAAACAAATTTGGCGATGATATTCTTAATATAACCAACAAATTTGCTATTTATGAAAGAAAATGAATGTCAAGCTTGTCTATTATATGGTTATATGAGATACAATGAAATAAATCTTATGGAATTTCATTCAAGACTGTCTTTGAGTTATCATTACTAAAAATTTTATTCGGCATTTGTTTCGATCTTTTTGATGACACGTGCTGGGTTTCCAACGGCAACTGAGTTAGCTGGGATGTCTTTGACGACAACAGAACCGGCACCAATGACG
>MRSU01001017.1:0-11626 GCA_008369845.1 Trichomonas gallinae
GAAAACTTTCCTGAAACGTCGACTTCAAGCGCCTCTTCTTTGTCTGTGAAGCATTTCGATGTTGTGAAGTTGTGTTCGAACACACGAAGGTAGTAAAAACCTTGGTATTTTGTGTATACTTTGTCTTCAACATAGAAAACTTTGAAACTCAATTTAGCATCATCATCTATTGAATATTATGATAGCTCCAGCAATCTTAATTGAAACTCATTGACAATCAATGAGTTTCCCTTATCACCGCAATCATTACTGTACTTTAAAAACCTTATTGTAAATTTAGTTTACATGGCAGAATGTAATCTTTTTTTACAAATTACAGGCGAGATTTTGCCTGTAATCGTGAATATTTGCTAATGAATAATATTAAAATATTTTTCATTGGATTATATAGATTTTTATTTAATAATATTAAATTCTATTGCTAATATTGCAGAAAAAGAATTTCTCGTGAGTTATTTAAAGGGATCTTTTGAATAACTAATAATTTCTTTATGCTGAAGACTTATAAATATTGATAATTGCAATAAAATTTAAGTTATTTAATTTAATATAAAATCTTGGATTAATAATATTGGATATATTTATATTTCATTCACCATATGCTATATTCATGCACCAATTTGGATCAAAGCAGTAATTTTTAATAAATTTTTAATTTAAGCTTAAACAGCATTTTCTTTGATATATTCATTTCAATAAACTGATGAAAATTAGATTTACAATGATTAATGATGAGTGTTCCATCAAAATTTTTCAATGCTTTCTGATGAATTTCAGCCAAGCATTGACCCGAGTGAGTTGAGGCGGGACATGTATGCTTATATATGTGTGGCAACGGGAAAGAGTTTAAATATGTTTTCTATGCAATCAATAAATGGATCTGGCTCTCTTTACAAATAAAAATTCATCCATCAATTCAACCTTTAATTACACATCCTATTAGATGTCACAGAGAAGATATATCTTTTAATACAGCAGTGACTTTTCAGCTAAATCAATTACAATTTCCAACAGAAGACCTCGATATAAAGATAGAATTGCATTCACATCATCTAGTTTCATCTCAACATATCGCAACATGTTATTGTCCTCTGGAAAATTCACAATTAGACATGAATTTCAGGAAACCGTTATATTATTTTTACAAGCAATCGCATTTACCTTTTTTTGATGACAGAACAGGCGATGAATTAGCTATTTTAGTTGTTACGATAGCATTTGGCTATGAAGAACACATAAATTATGTTGAACCTTCGATGAAATTCAATTCTATTCTTTTAAAATACAAAAATTCTAATACAGATTCTAATCCAATGTTTATACTTGAGACAGAGGAAAAAGATGAAGAAATTTGGGATAAATTTGATCATCACAAAGAATATTCGCCTATAACAGAACAAAATATGAAGAAATCATTAAATATACATAATCTAAGCTCTAATTCTACAGATGATGAAGAATCATCAAATTCATCAAATAATCTCGAAAATTCGACGTTGAAAAACCTATTATCTCCATGTACAACACCAATAAAGGAAATTAATAAATTATTGGACGAAGATATTGATCATGAAAATCGAATTGATCTTTTTATACAGAAAAAGATGTTCCAAATGACTCCACGGTCAGAAATTAAGAAAAGGAGAGTTATGTCGCTTACGCCATTTCAAAAAGACAAGTTGAATCGTTTTTCAACTCCACCTGGCCATATTGGCTCACCAATCAAAAGGAGTCCTTCCATCGATAGAATTATTAATGGAGAAGATGACATAATGAACTTACATCTCTCCAGCTCAAGCGATGGATCAATTGATGATTTCTCAACTCCTAAACGTCGCAGCCATTTTCATAAATAAATCTTGTTTGTATTTCTCTTAATTGCAGAATTTTTCCTCAAACATAATTTTTGAATTTTATTTCGATATTTCAAATATGAGGAATATGTAAAAATTCATTACAATAGAGTATAACACCCGTATTAAATATTGCATTAAGAGAAATGAGAATATCATGAATTTCACTGTGCAAATTTGATTTGTCATAAATTTACTTGGCAAAATTTAAATTACATGTCAAGGTATAATCGATTTGTCAATTTGGCAAAAAGTATATTTATTTGTCAAATTTCAATTTATTTGTCAATTTTTGTATTTTGTCAAAAAATTTTAATGGCGAAAGTTTTAAGTGATACTTATTTTAGTCGCGTTTCATCAGCTACACAAAAACAACCGCAGGATATCAACGAAATTGTATCTGCCCTTCAATCGTTCAGAAGCCAAATGTCTATGAAATGGATGGATCAATTTCTCGAAAACGATCCGGTTCAATCATTAGTTGAGACGTGGAAGCTTCTGTTTTCACTATGCGACCACAAGGAGCCGATTGTCAGACTAAATTCTTACTCTTGCCTTGGCGCAATTATTGTCACGATTGCTCCTCTTTATCCAAAATTCGTTTCAGGATCATTTTCACAAGCTGTTTTAGGTATTGAAGTATCTCCGAATGTTTCGATTGCTGTTATCAGCGCATTTACATATTTAATTCACTTCATCGCACCATACGAAGTCGGAAACTTCATTCTCAATACGCCAGTTCTTCACCACTTCGGTATCGATGTCAGTCAATACATTCAACACTTACCTCACATCGTCGAATTAATGGGTCCGCTTGAAAAGCAGTTTCATCAAGCTTTATTACGCTCATTACTTATATCATTCGGCAGAAATCCAAATCACGCTTTCGTTGAAGTCGCCAACATATTAATTTCGATGAATCCTAAAATATTGATTCATGACACAATCGAATTTTCTCGATCGAACAACCTTAAGCAAATTATACTCGCACTTGGTCCAGAAATTTTACAAAATCCAGTAATTTACAATGAAATTGTTGAAAATAATTATCTCGAAGATTTTCTCACGACATCTCTTTCAGTTCTCGAGTATGATTCATACAATCTTACTGATTTCGAACGTGCTTCATCAACTCTCGTCTTAATTGCAAGAAATTCACCAGATCATTTAAATCAAATTCAAGAAGCAACTCAAAAATTGAATGTTCCTAAGCATTTGAAGAAGTTTTACGTTCTTCTTCCTGTTCCTCTATCAGAACTCATCCCAGAACAAAACGAATCAAGCACATTAACCTGCGCAAAACTGAAAGGATTTAAAGATTTCTTGATGAGAAACAATACATTGGAAAACGTCAAAAAAGTTGCTGAAATTTTCGTATCAATGTCAAAGAACTCAAGCGGTGATGTCTTCTGTGCTTTTTGCGAGTCATTCGGTGACTTGTTCAATTTGATTTACGAATATGAAGAAACTAAAAGCGATTTAAGTTTGATTTTAGACACAGTTTTCGAAATCAAGAACATAAACTGGGTTCAACAAGATGCAATCGTTAAATTACTGTCAAGATTGAATGTTAATCAAGCAGCAGCCATTGTCGATAGATATGTTAACAAAGCGCAAGCATTTCTCTTAGATTGCTGCTTCTCATCGCAAGAATCTTTGTCGCAGAATTCGATCAAAGTTTTAACGAAATTCGCAACATTATTGACAATTCCTCAGATCATGGCAAACATCTACAAATACGACTTCTTCAATATAGATATTGCGCTTAAAATAATCAGACTTGTAAATTCATTATTGATCGAATTCGGTCCATCAAAGCCTTTAGTTGACTTCACTTCAATGGTAGAAGATTTGATCATGTTGTTTGAAGACACTAAAATCTCATCAGAAGGCTTCGACTTCCTTTCATCTATAAGACACGAGCCGAAGAATGCTTTGATATTAACAAGGGCCGCTGATTGGTTAAACGCAATATTTTTGTCATTCACGCAGAAAGAATTAGTTATGGCTTTCGAATTCAACAAGATTGAAGTTCCAAATTACTTGACACAAGTTGAAACAGACTTGGTTGCTAATGTTTTACCAAATACTAAACAAGCAGTGCCAGGTATCATTTCAACATTCAGATACATGATCAATACTAAAATGATCAATATGAAAGTCATTTCACAATTCGCTGTACAAATTTTGAAATTATTCCCACATGATATTACATATTTATGCATGCAGAAACTTGACACGTCATCACAGGAATTCTTGCACCTTTCAATGGGTGTTTTGAAGATAATGAACTGGTGCTCATCAATTGAGGCAGCTGCAGCATGTTGTGACTTTTTGGTTCAGTCGCCAAAAATCATCATTGATGGTGCATCACAAAATGCTCAAGCAATTCTTGAGAGTGGACGTGTTTCCAGCGGTGATCATTTATTCAGGTTATATAGAATCATCAACATGTTCCAGAGAGATCTGGCAGATGAGCTGGCTGTTAAATACAAAGGATTTTTGTCAAATGGAGAAAAAGTTTTATTTGACTTGAAGCAGGGCAAGAAAGATGAAATTATTGATTTTGTTTCTAAAGAGAATTTCGAAGACGTTAACATCGCTGATTTAGATTTGCAGAACTATTTATCAGGAGTCGAAAACAAAAACTTTTTGCATGTCAAAGATTTCACAAGTTTGTCAAATACTCATTGGAAATATATCGCGAAAAATTCATCGCAGTTTGACGATGACGTCAGAAAATACATCGATGAACATCCCTATCAGATGAATCATTACATTGATAATGTTGATCCACCGAAAGTTTTCGTTTACACACAAGAAAAAGGCAGCAAGATTTCTTCTTTAGCTCCAAGACTGTTGAATGGAACATTCCAGTTCAATGCTCCATTGTTGACTAATTTCTTCAAGTATTCATTCATCAAGATCAAAGAAGATATCATTGGCCCGATATTATATGAAGCACTGAGAAAAATCGATCAGCCGGGAGTTTCTGATTTATGTGCTTTCATTGTTGAATACTGCAACAAGAATAAAATAAATATACCAGAGTCTGCAGTTTTGAGCTTATTGCCAGTAGAAAATTCAAGATTAATGAAGAATATTATTAGGTTATCAATTGATGCTGAATATAAAGACAAGATTCGTGACAAAGCTTTCGAAATCTTGAATTTGAGTCAGGACAACAGTCTCCTTAATTCATTGGAATTCGGAACAGCTGTCAAATTAATTGACATTGCTTTCTTCTTGGTGTCAGATTCTCAGTTCACTTCATTTTTGTCACAGAATGGTACATCAAAGAAATCTATTATATTGGTAACGAAGGCATTGCAGAGATATGAAGTATCGAACAATTCATTGCAGAGCATTTGCAATTTCATTATTGAAAACTTGGAAGTTTTAGGAGAAAAGCCGAAGAAATTACAAAGAGCAATGAGATTATTGAGAATTGCAGTTTCCAGATTATCAGACTCCAAAGCTTCTGACAAGAAATCTGTTTTAGAAGAAATTGCAGAAAAACTCGAAAAGCTGACAATTGTTAATACATCAGACTGCGTAGTTCACAACGAAATTGCAGGAATATTCAATGAATTAATGAAATGCGTTGTCCCAACACAAAACACAATTTCTTTCATCGATAAAACTGACGCAACTTTAGGGAATCATTCTCCATATCTACCAGACATTTTCACAATTTTCTGTCTCGGACAGCAGTTAAATAGAGCATCAAGATATATTTTAACACAGTTATTCGAATCTCCATTAAGATCAGAGCAAGTTTTGGCGCTGAGAATTTGTTTGTCATTAGTTTCTAAGACTGCAAACGCACTGGCTTACAATTTATTCTCGTCTGTTTTGGCAAACTTTTTGAAGTCAATAACAATTTCACCGGAAAGTGAAGCCATTTTCTGGCCATTCCCAGAGATAAGCAGTGTCATCATAAGGAGATCCATTGCTCATCCGAAGTTCAACGAGTTCAAAGACAACTTCTTGAAGAGTGTCATCAATTCTGTTCTTCCTAATCCAAATCTTGCTGCTTTGTCTTCATTATCTGTGGCATTTGGTGATGTTATTTTGTGCATGCCTCCTCCTCTTCCTACTGCTGCTGAATACGCAGAGAAATTTGCTAGATACAACTGCCAGAGCCCTCACTTCGCATCGATATTCAAGCCATTCTGCGCATGGCAACTCAAATACGCTCAATCTGAAGAAGATTCAGCAAACATTTGGCTGGAAGCTGTTAATTCTAACCAGAAAGCATTTATTGCACGCCCATGCCTTCAGACAGCTATAGAACTTGCTGATTCTGTTGCCGCAAGATTCGATAGTGAAGAGTCTGCATTCCTTCTTGTTGGAAAGCTTGCTTTGTTACAGAATCCATTCATTTGGACATATTTGTGCATTGCAATGTATTTGAGGAGATCAGAGGATAATGCCGGTGAGTCTATAATAAGACTTGCTACAGATGTTGCTGATGCTATGCCGTCGAAAGAACGCTTTGAGGCAATTAAGCATCTATGCGAAGGCCGTATTATGAAAGGAGCACTTATTGCATCTAACTGTTAAATAATTATATTTGTATATAAACAACTATTCTTTTTTACCCACAATATTTATTAACAGATAATGCAAAAGATATGATTGATATGTATTAATTCTGAATCATTTTTATAATTTTTAGTAAATTTACTATTTTCTACGAATAAGTTTGTCGATGCACTTCTTCCAATTAAATGAATCGAGCCATTTTTCAAATTGTCAAATTCACATCTTGAAATATGATAGGATGATGCTTGGGAATCCTCTAGCTTCTCTCTTTTCCCGTAATATTCAATTGGATAGCCATCAAAATATCTTGACCAATAACAATGGCGTAAAAGTTGAATATCATTCAATATTATGAAAAAATTGAGACACATTAAAAATAACGAAATTTTATGCAATAACGAAAATTATTTATATTTCTAAGAAATTTTGTTGGAAATTTTCCCCAATGTCAAATTTCATTCTTTACATGTCAAAAATATAACTATTTGCCAACATTTAATAACAGAATTCATCGTTAAAATTTTTAGCATGTAAACATTGTATACATAACATATTTTAAATTTCAGATGTTTTTATTCAATGAAATTTAATTTGGCAAAAAGATTGGACAAAAAACAAAATTATTATTGTAAATATTCATTAAACATCGCCTGTTATTGTTTTATCTGTTCCAAATTTATCAAAATGGATTTAGAGCTAAAGTCTTCTGCATCCGAATACACAGAAATATCAAAAGAAGACAGTTTACTTGGTGGCCACAGTCCCTTCATTACAGTGATGAGATTGAACATACCTGGATTCATATTTGCTATTACACATGTTATCCAAGATATGTTGGATCTTTATTTCATTAAAGATGGATATGGACCAGACGGAGTAACAGTTGTTAGTATCTGTTCAATCATAAGAGTGCTGGTTATTGGCTTTACAAGCTGTTATTCTCAAGGAATTCACAGAACGTTTACAGAGCTCTTTACAAAGCACGATAATGAACAAACTGGCGAATTATACGTCGAAATGATACGATTTAACGTGATTTTAAGCATTTTTATGACAATTTTAATGAAATTTCTTACAAGACCATTGATTTCGAGGATGGGAATACCATCAAATCTGCTAAGTTATGCTGAAAACTACCTTTTACCTATTAATTTCCTTCCTATCTTCATATCAATGCTATTTTTAAATACTGGTGTTTTATTAGCATCAGGAAGAGCAATTCTCGCTGGATTTATGTCTACAATGATCTATGTACTATCATTAGCATTCACTCCAATAGTTATTTACGCTCTAAAATTAAACATGAATTATATCGGCTGCGCTTTTGCAGGTGGACCGATGACTATATCAGTGATCTTGTTCATTCTATTCGTTTCAAACTGTTTCAAGTTCATTAGACCGCGTTGGAAAGCATTTTTCAAAAAACCTTCGAAATACTTTTGGACGTTGATGAGACTGAATCTTCCAAGTCTTAATTCAACAGCTCTGAGCACAATATCTCCTATTATCTTTACAATGCTTATCAAAAAAGTATCAACAGACGAAAAAACGATTGCGAAAATTTGCACGATTTATTCAACGACAATGAAAATTATGAGCTACTTAAATCTTTGCGTTTCGACTGGCATCGGCGGGCTTATTTCATCTGCAACGTATGCGTTGTGTAAGAACGACAAGAAGAGATTCAGGGCCATCATTTTGTGGACATTGTTGATTCCTATATCAATTACTGTAATTATTTCTTCGATAATGATTTTTGATCCATATTTGATTCTCCATTTATGGATCAAAGAAAAGGACTCTTATATACGAAAGATATCTCCAATTCCATACTACTCTGCTATATTGGATGTAATCTCTCAGATCTTTTTGAACATGATCATTGTTTATGAACATGGAGGACTCGCTTCAATCTCTCCTTTCGTTAAGTCTGGCGGTTTGCTCATTCCTGCTGTTTTATTCCAAAAGTTTGCTGAAGAAAAAGTATGGATTATGTATTCATATAACGTCCAAGACATCTGCAGCTTTTTAGTCACGCTGATTATTTTATTGTACTCGGTGAAAGACTACAAGAAGCGTCAAGGAAATCTTCTCCTTGGAAGCGAATTAACTAGAAATTTAGAATAGAAAATCTATCATTTGTTTTTCGAGCATTTTTAAAAAGCAGGAAAACGAACAATAAAAGATTATAGTATGAAAATAGCAAATTACTTTCCTTAAGTACCATCTTCTTGTTAGTTCTATAGAATAATAATCAAATCATGAATAAAATATTAGAAGTAAATTTTTCTTGGTGTTTTCAAGCACATTATTGGATTGATTCATTATTATAATATGATGGAGATTGTGTGCTTACAAACTTGTTATTTTATATATTAAAATAATATATTAGAGCATTATAACTAACGAATATCAGGAATTTCAGAGCTCAATCAATGACGATAAAAAAAAATGATTTATTTTCTCGATGACATAGAAGTAGAATTGCATCACCAACACAGAATATCGAATGACTATATAGGGTATTCATATTCAAATTCCTACACAGGTGGAATTTGGTCAAAAAATGGACATTAATTTTCTTCACCTAGCAATATATTTAGCATTATTTCCATGATATCATGATGGTAATAATATCGTCAGATATTCAACATTCTACGTATAAAATTTAATCAAAATTAACTTGAAAAAATCAAATTTATGATATTTAAAGAAAAATCTTGATGATAAATATTTTTAAATGTCATAAATGAATATTTGAGCTATCATTACTAGCAAACCGTTTTTTATTTTGAAAAAAAATTGAAAAACTATTCAAAATGAAAAGATTTTGATGAACTACGAAAATCATTCATATTTTCTTCATCAAGATAAGAAAAAGGCGAATCATGAGATAAATTTCGCTCTATGAATTTTTGAAGGAAAATTTCTTAGTTTACATGTCAAAAAATTATATGTATGGCAAAACTAATTATATAGTTGTATCGTTGTCGCCATTGTGGTAATCTATGCATGTAAATGAAATATTTTCAATATTGGATATTATTTGTCCATGAAAATTAAATTTGCCAATTTGATTCAATGATTGGCTATAATTAACGTTGTTAATCTACATTAAACATCACCTATTATCACTATATTTATTCCAAATTTATCAGAATGGATATAGAACTAAAGTCATCTTCGACAGACTACACAGAAATCACTAAGGAAGATGATTTACTTGGCAATAAAAGCCCTTTCCTTACAGTAATGAGATTAAACATACCAGGATTCTTATTCGCTCTTTCTCACGTTGTCCAAGATTCGTTGGATCTTTATTTCATTAAGAATGGATATGGATCTGACGGTGTAACAGTAGTAAGCATCTCAGCGATTATAAGAATGCTGATTGTAGGCTTCTCAAGTTGTTATTCACAAGGAATTACTCGAAAGTTCACAGAACTCTTTACAAAGCATGAACATGAACAAATTGGCGAATTATTCGTCGAATTGATACGATTTAATATAATTTTAAGCATATTTATGACATTATTAATGAAATTTATTACAAAACCTTTAATTTCAAAAATGGGAATACCATCGAACTTGCTCAGTGCAGCTGAAAACTACCTTTTACCTATCACTTTCCTTCCAATCTTTGTTTCTACACTATTCTTAACTGCAGGAATTTTATTAGCGTCAGGCAGATCAATTCTATCAGGATTCATGTCTATTATGAGCTATTTACTATCATTAGTATTTGATCCAATCATAATTTACGTTCTAAAATTGAATTTGAATTATATTGGAATTGCTTTTGCAGCAGGGCCAGTGATTATATCAGTAATATTATTTATTCCGTTTGTGTCAAACTCATTCAAGTTCATTCAGCCTCGCTGGAAAGCATTTTTCAAAAAACCATCGAAAAACTTCGGGTCATTGATGAAACTGACTCTTCCTTTGCTAAACACGACAGCTTTGGGCACAATAGCGCCAATCATCTTCACGATGCTCATCAAAAAGATTTCCAAAGATGAAGCAACGACAGCAAAAATCTGCACAATTTATTCAACGACAATGAAAGTCCACATGTACCTGTTTCTTTGTGTTACATCAGGGATTGGCGGCCTGATTCCTTCTGCCACATATGCATTGTGCAAGAACGACAAGAAACGATTCAAGGAGATTATTTTGTGGACATTGTTGATTCCTGCTTCAATTACTTTCGTTATTGCTTCTATTATGATCATCAATCCATACCTCATCCTTCAGATTTGGGTCAAAGAAAAAGATCCGGTCATAAAAGTGATTTCTCCTGTTCCTTTCTATTCAGATGCATTAGATGTCATCACGCAAATACTTTTGTCGATGATCATCGTTTATAATCACGGCTGGCTTGCTTCCATCTCTCCTTTCGTTAAGGCCGCTGCCCTTCTCATCCCTGCTGTTCTATTCCAGAAGTATGCTGTCAAGAAAGTCTGGATCATGCATTCATACAACATTCAAGACATCTGTAGCTTTTCAGTCACGTTGATCATTCTTCTGTACTCAATGAAAGACTACAAGAAACGTCAGGAAAATCTTCTCTTATGAAGCGATTTACTTTAGAAATATTCATTTTTCAATAATCGATTGATTCTGAAATGTTAATAACAATGTTTTTTATTATGCATAATCACTAAACACAGCTGTTTATTAGTTATATTTAAATAAACTTGTTTCCCTAATTTAAGTGACTCTTATTTATTTAATAAAGCAAATAATTTTCAAAATTGACAAATTATGGGCGGTAAGACTTGTTTGTATATTTAAATTGATAGCATGAGTATTATGATTGGAATTAAAATAATAACAGCTACAAATCACATTTAAATTTTTCTATTATCAATTAAGTCTTAATATATGACAATTGTAAGAGTGTTTTAAATCGAAAACACACTAGGATATGATGGTTCAGGTATGAGAAAGTATGTCAAGAGTAATAATATGTCAAATTATCCATATTTTATATACAACGAATTTGATGAGAATAAATTTAATATGATTTTAATTGTTTTTACAGGCCATGTATTTTTGATGAATACATTAGTAGTATATGTGTGTGTTTTTTGCTTGAAATCATTTAGCATTCGAGTGAATCACGCTTCATGTTTTTGAAAAGTTACAAATCATGGGTGCATTAAATCGAGTCTAGAGGGCAATGTACTAGTATCTATGCAATCTACATAGGGTATCATTTGTTT
>MRSU01001023.1:0-21753 GCA_008369845.1 Trichomonas gallinae
GAGACGAAGTTCTTTTTCTTCCTCTTCTTCTTCTTGCCACCATCATCAACTTCGAATTCATCGAGGACGGCGTTCTCGAAGACAGCACCAGCAAGTTCAAGGCCTGTGATAGCCTTGATTTCTTCAAGGGAAAGGCCTTCTGGAACCTCAACTGTGAGGAACTTTCCGGCGAGGGTTCTAACGAAAACCTGCATTAGAAAGGTCGAACCAAGACCAAAACCGCTTTCTTGTCACTTTTAAGTGATCTTGACACATAAATTTGCATGTTAAAAATAAAGTCATTTTTACATATTTTGACGTGTAAATTTATATGTCAAAAAATATTCATGTTATAAACTCGGACTGTTTTAATACATGAATAACAATATTTTGGGAAATCATTATAATAGATGACATAAGAGTTTAATAGATGATTTTCAACAATGTAAATCAAGTCAAATATATATTTAGTATGGATGAAAAATTTGAATGAATACATTGAATTTTTCTATGATATATCACAATTTGTTGAAAATAAGGTTACTTATTTTATAATCAGTTTCTAATAATTAGATTTTTTAGGGTTGTTCGAATTCTCATTTTTTATCAGCGAACGAAATGTGTAATTTTATTCAGCGCGCGAAAAGCGAGGTGCAATCCCCTTAAAATATCTGTAATACCCTGCAAATACAGGGCACCTCCTTTTAATTTTTCTTTACCCCTGGACTAAAAAGACCCCTTTTTATTTATTTATTCCCCTATTTGTCACTTTTAGCGAGCGAACCCCGAATCCTAAATCAGCGAATTCATTATTAAACGGCCAGTTCGCACATCCCCAGATATTTACTTTCATATACATGTGATGATTGATTTCTTCTATTTTTGAATCATTTTTTGTTATAGAAAATTGTATAAAAAATTACATCTCTATTTCATAAGTTTCGCACTATCTCTCGTTTCTTTCTTTTCACTTGTTATTCCCAAAATTACCTATTCTGAGTATTTTCCTAAGATAGTTACAGAAAATTATTCAAATTATACAGTTTTTCGCGATCCAGATCTCTACATAGGCTTAGAAACTCCTATGTTTCGTAAAGATTACAGAAGAGTCTTTCTTCCTATTCCTGGAATGAAACAATATCATTCAAAAAACATTAATCAGCCTTTTCTCGGAATTTGGACTCCATACAACGAGATCACATTGATAACATTCCATAATGTTCTTTGTAGGACTGATAATACATTTTATTTCAATAACACGATTATTTTACTCGATAATCATTGCCAAAATAATTATAAAAACTACACAAAAGGCCGGAACAAAACTATAGAAATCAAATATAACACTTATGAAAGAGTTATAATGATAGGGCACCAATACTCAGACAATTTCGGTCATTGGATCATAGAAATATTGCCGTGCTTTCTAGTAATACCACGCGATATCATTGATACAAGCTATATAGCACTACCAGAATTACGCCAGTTTATTGTTGATACACTGGATATCTTCAATTTTTCGAAGAAAAATTTCATTGTTGGAAAAAACACATTTTTCTATGCAAAGAAGATGACGACTGTTTTTGCTGCTAAATGCCTGAATTTCCCTGCTCCTCTAGTATTGAAGTACAGAGCTTTAATGGTCAAAAAATTGGATCTTGACAAGAAAGAGCCATTCAGATATGTTTTCATGAACAGACTTAAAGGATTCAGAAGATATATTAACAATTGGGATGATATAATTACGGCCACACAATTAAAATATCCGAATGTCACAATAGAAAGAGGAATATTTTATGAAAATATTTATGATCAATTCAAATATTTCAACGAAATCAAAGTTTTTGTTGCAATGCATGGAGCTGTTTTTAGCAACATAGCATTCATGCAGGAATCAACTATTACTGTTGAAATTGAGGTTCATACTAGAATTCCATATTTCAGACAACTTGGATTAATGACTGGAAAGAAGCACATAACTATTCGCGAACCACAAATACCAATTTATGATGTAGTTGAGAACTACATTAATGTATCTAATGTTATGCTTGCCGTGGATGAGGCAATGCTTGAATCATTCAACAATAATAGATTCACTCTCATAGAATATGATGACTAATATCATATATAGAATATATTTGCAAAAATGTATGATGACTAATTTGAAATGTTAAAAAAGCTCTAGTTCACTTTAATTATAGTTTTCCTTCTCATTTATGTCGATTTGAAGCTACTATTTTGCGATATTGCAATGAAATATTAGAAAATTGTTCTTTTTAATGGTATTTAATTAAAAACGTTTCTATGTTAATATAATAAACATATTTTTAAACAATTTATATAACAAATAACAAAAATAATGATTATGATAACATAAAGAATCGAACTGGTCCATCTTTTTCAGGAACTTCAATTGCTGGCTTATATGAGACGAAAGGTTTCAGTCTAGGAAGTGGATATCCGACATCAACAGGTGGCTGGATTCTGTACTGGTTTCCAATTTTTTGTTTTCTCACTTTGTGCTTTTCACGCTCGACTTGTGTCATTGCTTGATCAACTTTTTGACCAGTGACAGTTTTATCGAATTCTTGGCCAACATAGAAATCTTGAGGACCAGAAAATGAAAGTTCTGACTCTGAAAGATGGTCTGAACCTGTTGTCATAACAATGGATGACGATGCATCAGCGTAAAACTCATTTTGAGGGCCTAACACATAAATTGCATCATCTGAATTTTGTTCTTGGTTTTGTTGATTGACGCCATCGTAAATAATGTTTCCATTCTCATCAACGACAGCATTGCCGTTTTCTCCGATAAAGAAATCAGAAGCTTTAAATTCTTTTCCTCCATTTTCACCATTTTGTCTTTCTATATCACCATCAGCCTCCTGTCCATCATTTCTCAAAAAGGCGAAACCGTCTCTAAGTGCAGAATAAGGCAGCGGGAAAAGCCAAAGAGGGCAGCACCAAGAAGGTCCAAATGTTTCCATGCAGTTGATAAAACTGTTTACATCGTATGGATTCTCTTTTTCGTCATCAAAAACGCGCGATTTGTTGTGCAAAACGAGTCTGATTGATTTGATTACGAAGAATATAAAGTAAATGAATGTAATAAGAACGGGAAGTATAGATAGGAAGAATGCTAGTCTTGGTACTGTGAATTTCCAGCCGTTTGTCTTAATTGCAATCATATCCATAATAAAAACTGCGAAATAATAGATGAAAACCGCAAATAACCATATCTGCATAACTATAAAGTATCGTATATTGCGTGCGCCGATCCAATTAGATATCCATCCGCAATTTACTTCTGCTCTTAAGACAATTCTTCTGCCAGACGCGCTGACTATTGATCTTTCTGGGCACTCTCCATCGAGAGCAAACGACTTCTGCTTGTCATTTGTAATGATCCCTGACCATTTCTCTTGCTGAGTGTAATATTTCCTTCTTTCGACATTCCAGAACCAAGGAAGATATCCTGGAGATACACACATTGTGAGGATGTGACTAACAATGTAGAAAAAGTGAATGAAGGATCCTGCAGTG
This sequence comes from Trichomonas gallinae, assembly GCA_008369845.1. Classification (NCBI taxonomy): domain Eukaryota; phylum Parabasalia; order Trichomonadida; family Trichomonadidae; genus Trichomonas; species Trichomonas gallinae. Next base: position 3,526 of record MRSU01001023.1, read on the forward strand.
ATTAAACCCAACTGAACGAGATCTGAATAATTTTCGATCAACGACCAAAGCTCGAAAGCAAACATGAGGAGTACTATTAATGTTGAAAATATCGCTGTAGTGCAGTTCATTTCCCAATCATTGCAATAATATGTTTTTATTTCAGGAAAATAGGCTATTTTACAACAACCACAATCGCATTTTTGTTGCCATTCGCTGTATTTGGGCACGTGCATGATTTTGTCGTTGATTTGAAGCGTCTTACCTTCGTAGAGGTAGGCGCCGCTCATAAAAATACTTATGCGTTAGCTAAATTTTAAACTTCTGACACTAAAATCTGATTTTTGTCATGTAAATAATGAAAAGTGGCAATTTTTTTCTTTTCTTACGCTTTCCAATGATATCCTAATAATATGCTTCATGATTCACCAGAATTAAAATGCTGACTTCCTAAATATAACTATGTGCTAATGTTTTGATCTGATTAGAACTAAAATACAAAATCAAAATTGAGTAAGATATATTTCAAATGTTATCTGAAGATTAAACGATTAGTATTCGGTTGGTTTGCATGTTGTATGAATTTATCTAAGAACAATCTCTAAAATTTTATTTATTCAACGATATAATTTGCGTTTTATGATATTGAGTGTATTACATAATGACATACTTATGTCAATAGATATGGTTTGACTCCAAAAAATAGTTGACTTGTTGAATATTTTTGGAAAAAAAATTGAATATTGAGATTAATGACTGATTCTCTGAAGAACACGGATAATTGACAGAACCATGTAGAAAACGAAAATAACCAGGGCATCAAATAACGATATAAAGAAAAATTTTCAAAAGTTGTGCCGAATCGAAAAATTTGTTGATTTTTGGATAGTTCATATAGTATTCTATCAATATATTTAAAATTTTCGTTAAAAATTTAAATTGAACAACTCTGTCTGAAATTTTGGAAAAAAAATTCGATGCCTCCGAAGAAAGCGAAGAAACCTGGAAATGGAACGAGAAGTGATACAATTTTAGTTAACAAGGATCAAGCCATTCTCACTCGCAAATATAATCAAATCAAAAAAGTCACAGGAGCCGCTTTAATACAAGATTTTGAGCCTTTAATTACTCCACCAATAGGAACCTCATTAAGCGATTGGCTTATCATCAACGCCATGGAGTTTCTTGATCGGACAGACAAACTTTACCAGTGCTGTTCTTTGTTTTGCACTTCTGAAACTTGTCCAATGTTTAACGCTGGACCTCACTACAATTATTTCTGGGAAGATGAAAGCACAACAGAGCCTGTACAACTCTCAACACCCGAATATTTGCTGCAGTTAACGCGCTGGGCAAAACGCAACCTTGCAAACACAACGTTGTTCCCTCGTGTTGATGGAGCAGCATTATCAACAGAAGCAAAAGAAATACTACAAACAATTTACAGACGTACAATGAGGATTTTCGCTCATTTGTATGTTTGTCATTTTTCATCGATAAAAGAGCATAGCATTGAACCAGTGATTAATACTCTCTTCGTTCATTACGCAATGCTTGCTTTAAGATATCAAATGATAATGCATCAAGATATTGAAATGCTTACACCTGTTCTTAATGCAATGCACATCACTCTTCCAGCACCATGATTCTTGTATATTATAACGATCATATTCTTTTCTTATTATTTTGTAAGTTCATCCTGATTATACAAAAAAATAAATCAAACTTCGATATTTGTTAGAAACGAATATAATTATTATATTACATAAGACAACCAAATATATTTATGATAATATTTTGTTCTAATACTGATAAAATACAAAAAAATAATATTGGCAAAAATAACAAATATTTATATGGTAAAAAGTGAAAATATATCGAAGCAGATCATATTTAAGTTATTAAATTATGGAAGTTAAAATTGATAGAATGAAAAATAGAAATAAGATATAGTTATATGGTAAAAAGTGAAAATATACATGTCAATATTATGATTATACTATCCTGGAATTCCATATTTTTAATATATTTGTTTAACGTAAAATTTGATTAAAAGTATATGTTAAGAACAAAGTCATAATATACTTATATATAGTTTCACTTTTACGATATATCTATATGTTGTCCTTGTTAATAATTATATGAAAATTTATCAAATGCGGGACAGTAAAAAGTTATTTATAATAACATATCATGCATAATAGAAAAAATCTATAAATCAAAGATTTTGACCTGAAAATGCATTAATGCAATCGAGTACAGCCTCATATGTTGCAATTCCAGCTGCAGCTGTACCAACTGCGAACATCAGCAAGCACAGGAGGTTGCTCCAGTGGTGCCACCTCTTTTCGTTGAAAATAACCCACATTAACGGTGGCAAAACTAAGTTCGATGTTCCGGCACCGAAAGCTCCGCCAATTCCCATGGCAGGTCTAACATTTGGCAGGAAGATGGTGACTGTAAGTGGGAGAATGTTCTGGCAGAGCAAAACGACGATGCGATGCTTCCATGCTAATGCTGTGTGATTTTCTGTTTTGTAAAACACTCTGCTGAAGACTGCGAGGATTGTGACGCCTAAAGCTGGGTAGGAGGCTGTCAGCACAATAAAGCATGCTACACGAACAATGATAAACAAAACGTCGTCGTCAGCAAAATTGGATAAAATTAAAGGTTTGGCGCGAGCACCGAAAATGAGATATCCAAGAATGCCAGGGATGAGTGTGATAAGGAAAGACATGAAAAATGCAGATCCTGTAGCGATATAACGCTTATGAAGATTCGGTTCCATATGACGAATGATTGGGATGATGACACCAGCCAAAGCAAATGACAGAGAGTAAATACCAAGTGAGTTGAAGATCTTAATGCCAACATTTGATGTTTCAACTGTCGGATCAATTCCCTGAGAAGGAAGCATTGTAATTGACTTGTAAACCATGCCGAAAACGTATGTTAGGAGTGAGAAGAAGCAGAATGTTGAAGCGTAATTCAAGAATTTGACTTGTTTTGGAACTGTTAACATAATCGGAAGAGCAAGAGAGTAAACAATAGCTACAACACTTCTCTTTGCAAATGAATCGGTCTTAATGCCAAGCAAGACGAGCCAACCTTGTATAATTTCTGTGGCCATGATCAAATAAGCAGTCATGCATGCATAACAGAAGCATAACAAGGAGATTGATAATAGAGTTGTTCCGTATTTGCCAATTGTTCTGTTTGCTAAATATCCGATCGAATCTGAATTTGTTATTTGGGCCATCTTCACGACAAAGACTGTAGAGATGTATGTGAATATTGCAGCACCAACAAGCATAATGACTGATGGAATGATGCCGCAAAAAGTAAAAGAGTTGGCTACACTCAAAATACCAGCGCCGAGAACTGTGTTGAGGATATTCATAACCATAGGAATAATGCCAGTGTAGTGAATATTCTGGACATCAGTTGTAGCACCAGTGAGTGTTAATAAGTTCGAAGAATCATTGTTTGTAAAATCTTGTTCCATTTTTGTCACGTTTTTTCGATAAAATGCCATGTGTCACTTTTTAATTTTCCTACTTTACATTCAATTGTTTTAGATTCAAAAGATTTCATGCTGTCTTCATTTCTATTATATTATATCATCGTATTGTATGTATATAAGACTATGACGTGTGAATTTTTATCATGGCAACGAATAAATCTCCATTAGAACCGAGTTTGAGAATTCGACATTTTTTCAAGAATTCTAATAATGTAAAGTGTTAAATGTCAAAAATTGTAAAACGCTCGAGTTCGATTCTAGAATTATTAATTTTTTTTTTTTCCTTTTATTTTTTGGAATCTAAGTCATAAATAGTCGGTTCAATAGAGTGGGTTTGTCATTATGTGAGTAATACACGAATATCATTGAATAGTTTATCTAGAGAATGTAACTATTCAAAATAACAGCAATTATATTTGAATTCGATTTAGGATTTTTGAGTATTTCAAATTGATCAAATCTTAATAAAAATAAACTGTTTATATTGTTATTTGCAATTGCTTATTATTATTATCAAACATTTAATTTTTATTCATCATCATATGGAACGAATCCATCTTCAGAAAAACCAGGAATAAGTTTATAGTCTGGATATTCATAATCAACCATTGTTGGATTTTCTCTTATACTTATTATTATTTCTTGTGCATTAAAACCAGGATTTGCGTTGCATAACTTGATCAATGTTGTTGATATCAAAGCTCTCAAGTAGTCTCCTTGGTAAACATTCTCTTTTAAGCAATTTTGAATTAATTCCATAATTTCATTATCAACATAACTCAGATCATCACTAATTATAATCAATGCAAGTTCAATATGACATCTAAGAGATATATTTGAAGCAGTTCTGCGTATTGCTTGAATGTAATTAGGAATAACTGTTTGCACGAAGTCATAACCTGAGAAAAGAACTTTCAAGAAAATAAGTACTATGCATTCTGCATCAACATCTTGTAAATGACTACGAATCGATTCATTACCAAAAATGAGTGGGAAAGCTTTTTCAAAGAACATTAGGATAACGAAATTACCATCAATCTGAGCGGTTAACACATCAGGATGCTTGTCCAGCAATGAATATATTGGCGAGACAAAATCATAGACATATGATGAAAGTGACTGTATATCCAAAAGAAACATAACTAAATCAATATAATGATGGAAAGCAAAAGGCTGCAAAGCAAAAGGTGACATAATTGTTAAGAAATTACCAAGTTCAAAACTAAGATCATGTGTTTTCATTATAATTTCTGTTAGGCTTTTGTAAGCAGCAAACATTTCAGATGGTTCTACAATGTACTGAGCGAATTTTAATAATATCAAATTTATGTTTTTTGATGTTTGATTAAGAATATCTTCGTAATCATCATCCATAATCATTTCATTGAGCTGTTTAAATTGTTCCATCACACTTTGACAAGCTAAATTAAACAAATCTTGAAGTGGAATATCTTCTCCATTGTATGCGTTAATAAATACTGAAAACAGTTCATTGACTTCATTGTTGAGTATTTTTCCACTAAGTTCAATAATTTTTGACAATAATTCGGCTTGCAAAAAGCATTGATGCCCGAGAGATATAGAGTTTCTATACATCCTGAATACAAGAGTCAAATAGCTTAACTCATTAAATGTATCTGAAAATTCCATATCTGTTGACAAATCTCCTGCAAATTCTTCTTCAATTCCAAAATACGGACAAATGGACAAGAAATATATGCTTGTAAGGGATAATGATCCACTTTCTCGTATTTTTTCAATTGTTGGTTTAAAATATTCTTCGTAATACTTCGAGCTTTCTTGTTCTTTAATAGATTGATTATTATCAATCAAATATTGGAAAAGTGATGCTACTAAATATAACAGCTCCTCGCTTAAATCATATCCATATATCATATCAATTATATTCAAATCATCTTTGCGTATGAAATATTGAATTACGAACACAGCGCATGCAGTCCTTATCGAAGAGTTCCTTTCATACAAATCTTTTTCCATGTGGCAGTCAAATAATACATTAAACGTAGTCTGAGGGTCATCACTATCATTTATTTCCCCTACAGCTGATCCTTGCAATAAAAATGGAACTATTTCATTCACGTGCTCATCTTCCATATAATCCATGTATAGACCTAAAAGATATATTGTATTTGAATAAGTTTCAACGCTTTTAATATTCGAAGAAATAAGTTGTAACAAGTTGATCAATGCAACAAACAACCGTGGAAAAGTTGCTTCAAGGCATTCTTTTTTCTCCTGAATTATATCAATTTGATCTTTAGATCCAATTTCTGCATTAGCTCTGACAAAGAAGACCAATATTTCTATCAGTAATTCATTTGTTTCGTCTATTTGTATAAGATTTTCATCAGTGTAACTTTCGATAATAAATATTGCCAAATTTGTGAATTCAGCAATCAATTCCCTCTGGTTAAACTTTAAAAATTGATAGCAAAATTGGCCTAAATGATTATATACTAATATTAATGCAGGAATAGCACTCTGTTTATCAATTTGCTCGGTTTGTAATAGTTGAGTTGTTGTGTTAAAAATATTTATATAATTTTCTGGTACTTCTGTTCCAGTATGATGTCCGATGGCAACGTTTATCATCACTAATCTAATAACATCTAGTTGATTAATTACTGTACTAAAGAATTGTAGTGCATAATTTTTATCGATACTAAAAATAAAATCGAGTATTTGACTTAAAGATTCGGTTCCTGTAAGGAATGATTGTACTGCTTCACAAAGAGTGGCATCTTTGATTTCAGGATTATTGATTAAGAATTTATTATAATAGTAGAAAAGTCTAGAATCAAAGACTTTCTTTAAACAATCACGTATAGTTGAATTTGTGTATTTCTGATTTTGTTCTGATAATTGTATTTTTCCATTATACAAAAGAAACGTATAAAATGGAAATTCGCCGTGGTTTGGAAAATCGATCAATGTTTGCTCAATCTGTTGTTGGTCAACTTGACCCAGCGACGCTGATATTAGAACTTCGCATTGTTGTAAAAAGACTTCTGGAGAATAACTCATATTAAAATTTTGCCAGACCCCGTCTTATGATAAAGACCCCTATTTTAATATAAAAAGTGTCAAAAATCATGGAAAAAGAAGAGATGCCTCTTCCTTATATAAAAGCTTTGACAAACGAAATCAAAGAAACAAAGCAGATCATCGCAGAAGCTCAGAATCACATGTATTACAGGAAGCACGAAAACCAAAAATATTATGAGCCTGCGACGGTCTTGTTAAATAGCGTTAAAAATACTCGTCAAGAATTTATTAACCGAGCAGATGCTGTCATTAACATGATTAATAATGAAACGCAACAACTTTTAGAATTAAAAGAACAAAACGCTAAAAATGCATTACAATTACAAAAGAGCGCTGAAATCATCAAATCAAACACTGATCCAGAGTCTGACCAACCAGTTGGCATTGCTGTCAGAGCTATTGGAGTAATGTTCCCATTTATTGTTTTTGGATTGTATTCAATTTGTTTTAAGGAATAAGCATACAATTATATGTTTGTATTATAAACCAACGAAATATCAAAATAAATTTTTTATTTTGAATATATTAACGCTAGAAAGCATTTACTACTTCGATACTATGGCAATACTATTGAAAAACAAATGCTAAATCATACTAATTTCCATTAATAGTAAAATTTGAAATAATAAGGCTGTTATCAATGGGTTTTAAAAGCAATATGTATGGTAAATCTATATATTAACTCTTTATAACAACAATTAAAATCAAAATGAATTATAGAAGATTTTCAAGTTTGGCCGGGTCGAAATCAGTTTGCTTAATGTAAAAGTTGAGAGGACCAAACTTAGACTGACATTTTGGGCATTCTCTTACATAATTTTCAAGGATTGATAAGCAAACTGGGCAAATGAGTCCGCGGCTGATCATTTTATGTGTATCTGCAGATGGAGCCGAGTATTCGATTTGCTCACTTGGAGGAAGAACAATTAAATCACGAACAGTTGTAGGTGGTAATGAGAACAAATACTGGACAAGTGCTTTAGTATGGTTTACAGTTTTGGCAAATCCATGAGTTAAGTCTGCGGCCTGGCTTAAGAAGCAAAGATGATTGCGATTTAAGAAAAGAACATCAATCATAACTTCAACTCTTTTTGCAGCAAACAAAAGATTGTCGAATTGAGATCCTGTATCAGGAGATACGGAAAATATAAGAATTCTCTTCTTGGTTTTCTTATTTGGAATTGCATTGATCTGACAAAGCGCTTTAGAGAGGGCAATATCTAGTCTAACGTGTGGAGTTGGAGGGATATTAGCTGATGCAGCGTTGAATTCTTGAATTCCTGCGATGATATTATTGAAGAAATTCTTAATTTGTTCTTGGTTTGTCGGATGATATCTTTGATTGACAGTATCTGCTACTTGGCCTGGATTTGGGAAGATAAATTCTGCTTGGCTTTGATTATATGCGATAATTGCTGGTGGAAGAATTGAATCACTCAAAATCATCTGTTTAAGATACAAAAACAAGTGATTCATGAATTCTCCGAACTTCATTGTATGCATTTTCTGCCATTCTATCGGATTTAAGTCGATCATTACTGTAAGATATTCATGTTCATTATCACTCATTATCTTTTTTGCTAGAAAAAAGGTGACAAAAAATTGATATTAAAAACGTGACAATATTTGTCAAATTTATTATTTACATGACAAAAATGACATTTATAAAACGTGACATTTAATTAAATCTGATGTAGTAAAAGTGACAAATCAAAAGGTGACAGGATTATATGTGGTTTATAAATACTCCAATTAGTTTTATAATAGTATCATTAGAAATCGGCTTAGGCGTAGCACTGTATATGGAGAAGCTAGATTTCTATGATATTTATTTCAACAAGTATTTAATACTCGAAAAACATCAATTTTGGAGATTATTTACATCTTGCGCAGTTTACAGCCCAACAAGGTACAACGACTGGATACAGCTTCTATTTAACGTTAGATATTTGTTCGAAGTCGAGTCAAAGTATTTCACCACTCGACCATTAGACTTTATTATATTCATATTATACATATTGGCTGGATTATGGATCTTGGGCTTTTTCTTCCCGATTTCATCCTTTACTAGACTATTTCCAGAGGCATTATTTTATTACGCTCTTAAGAGGGATCCATTTAATCTGCTTGTGATGTTCGTTATCCCAATGAACGCGTTCTCTTGGATTGGACTCTTACTTATTCTCGAAAATGATTTTTATCAGAGAATTGGCATTTTGCTCATCTTTATAATATCCCATATATACTTCTTCCTTCACGATGTTATTAATCTTAAGTTTGAAACTCGCTTCTTCGTGTTGCCAGATTCACTTAATCTCGGACTTTACAAACTTCTCTCGCTAGGGCACTAAATGTATGTTGTATTAATTGTTTAATAAAATTTGCTTTTATAGAATCAATAAAATCAAAATAATCAAAAAAAAATTATTGATTTTACATATTCTTTTATAGGGAAAAATCGAACAGAAATTAATATAAATTACAATTTACTATAATACAACATTGAATGTTAGATAAAAATATGAGAATTAGAGGTCACCGAGAATAATTTTTGCTTCTTCAATGAGTTCATCGATATCTGGAACTGGAGAAGCTTCATTCCATGCAGCAGATAGAGTCGATCTGAGATACTCTGGATAATCATCGAAGTTTCCATTCTGGGAGCTGTTAACAATTCTAATGATCTCATCACAAACTGTTTCCTCGTTCAAAAGCCTTCTAACACTTTCTTCAACTGTAAGTTCTTCGAAAGTTTCATGTTTAACGATTTCTTCGACAATTGGTGCTGTTGATTGAGGGAGAAACTCAGGAATCTGAGTATTAGGATGGAATGAAGCCATTATATCAGTTATTGGCTGTAAATCATCTGAATTGATGTTTTCTGAGTTTTTCATTGTGTCTAAGATGAAATTAAGCTTGTTTCCCGATGAATGCTGGATAACTGAGCAGAGAGACTTAATGAGAATCTTTGTTTCTGTGTTTTGCATTGATAATTCTATAAATCCTTTGATAGACTCTTGCGCTTCGAATGAATCTTCACCTTCAAGGAAGATATCGCCACAACTGATTGAGAAACAGAGAGAAAGCACTTCTGAGAGAACTTCTGGCTGAATTTGGTCGTTTTTCTCCTGGAAGAAGGCTGTGAGGCATGTTCCAGCAATGTTAAGAAGCTGTGGGGATTGGCTGAACTTAAGCATTGTTTGTGCATAGCTTCTGATTATTTCTGATTGATTTTCTGGCATAACTGAATCACTAATCAATTCAATGGCGCCCATCAAGATCTCTATGGCCTCTTCTTCGTTTGCTGTTGGAGGAATTGCTTTGAATGATGGTTTTGATAGTTCAAAATGTGATTCATTAATAACAGCTTCGCATAAGCTTTGGACTTGGGAATCTGAGCTTGTTGAGTCATTAATGATCCTCTCTTTTAATGATTCGTCAAGTTTCACCATATTTGAAATTATCTTGATTGCTTGCTCACGGAATTGAGAACCATCATATCCAGCATGGAGCAGAACTTGTAATAAAACACTGAATTCTGATGTGCGCTTGATCTCAAGTGTGAAGAATTTATCAAGGAACTGAAACGCGTGATCTGCATTCTTTGCGTCGCAAATGGCAATAACAAGAGAGCAGTAAAGCACGCAAAAGTCTGTTAATGCAAGAATTTGCTTAGGGTGTGATGTAAATAGCAAATTAAGATGCTTGAAACCAGAATTGAGTGAGAATGAACCATCTTGGTTAACTATAGTTGTCATAGTTGACTTTCTAGACATTGGGATCCTGCTAACACTGGATATTGATTCTCTAGAGTTTGTATTCATGAATGAAATCCTTGAAGCTTGTGCTGGGATGAAAGTAGATGGGAAAAGATGTTTGGCAACCTTGTCAGGGAAGTATTCGTTCGCAATTGACTTGCAATAATTATACAATTGTTCTAATTCTTTTGTGTTTCCAACTATTTTAGCGTGTTCAGAGAGAGATTCTGGAAGTGAACGCTTAGACATGCTCGCTCTTGTTGGTTTTATCGTGCATATTTCACTCTTAACTGGTTCAAGCTTCTGAATAACATTATTCTCTGCAGAAGTACGTGTTGTAAGGGCATTTCTAGATGTGGTCGATCCACTGGCAAACTGGCTTGTAATTGATTTCCTTGGAATTCTAGATGTTGAGAGAGATTCACGTCTTTCAAACATTATGATGTGTACGTTTAAATTTAACAAATTTTTGACTTTTTGACAAAATAATTTTTGACATTCTGAGGTATAATTTTTGACGTTTTGACATATAAATGTTGATGTTTTTTACTACCAGATCTGATTACCATTTAGGCTGTTTTACTGCCGGCCCGGCATGCTTAGAAGAAATGATAGAATATAGGCAGATGATAAGTGATAAAAACTTTATAATGGAGGATTCTGAAACAGGTGTCAATAACTTAAAAAAAAAAACTGACAACTTGACAATGTAAAGTTTTTTAATTTTGTGCTACAGTCATGATACGTACTAGTATTACAAATAGACAATATATATTTGAAATATACATGGCACATGGAAGTATATACCTGAATCATAATCTTTCATTTGATGAAATTATCAAATCAGATTTACAAATAATCAGAGAAGTTTAGATTTTGTTTGAAGAAATGATAGAATATAGGCAGATGGTAAGATGTATATACTTAAAAAAGGAGGACACCGAAACAGGTGAAGTCAGTATAAAAGTGACAAAAAAGTGATGTGAAATTTTTCCAACCATTGTTATTTCGCTATGTAGATCACGAAAAATCAAAAATTTTCGTTTTTCAAAAGTTTACAAAAATCTGAAAAGTGACAAAAAGTGATGAGTTCCAATCAGCCTAAAAAGGACCAGACACAAAAGCGCGAGAACCAGAAGGGCGAGCGCCGCAACAAGGATAACAAGCAAGGAAAGCAACGTCGCCATACAGAGCCACAGAAGCCAACAGTTGAAAAGAGAACAACCAATTCTATCGTTTTATCAACAAAGGATGGCTCAGCGCCACTCCAAATCACTAAGCAAACTGATGCCACACCAGCACCAATGGTTCAGGTCGTTAAACCAGATTTACCAAAGATTGATTTAGTTATGTCTCCAGAAGCCATCAAATTGTCTCAGCAGCGCAGAGCAGCTCATACATATTCTCTTGAAGAGATGAAAGCTCGCAGACACAACAAAGAATTATCAAATCCAGATGAGCTTATGAATATCTTCCAGTTCCACGCTGAACTTCAGCTCTACAAGCGTTTTATGATCAATGGAAGCTCAAAGCGCCGCTCTCAAGTTCAATCTGCTCATGCTCCAGTTTATCAGCATCGCATTAACTCAATTTTGCTTCAATTCAACGTTAACACCTTCCAGAGTGTTTTCAACGAGCTCTGCTCTCTTGGTATCAACAGCGATGTCTTCGTTCTTTCTTTCGTCAATGTCGTCTTCAAGCATGCAGTTCTTAATCCACCGCTCGCTGCTCTCTTCTCCCTTCTCGCTCACCATATGATCTACGTTATGAAGGGAACACAGTACGCTGACAAGATGCGCAATATGTTCCTCGAGAGATGCAACGAGTCATTTGTTGTTCCAAAGGAGGACACAGATAAGTCCACAATGATCCTTCTCTACGGTATCGTTACATTCGCCGGCCACATGATCCGCGATGAAGTCGTTAAATCAGATCTTCTCGGCCAGTGGTCTTCACAGCTTCTCAAGTCCGGCATTCCAGTCTGCCTCCGCCTCCTCATCGACTTACTCCTCGCTGGAGGCGCTGCAATTATCAAGGGCCACGAAAACATTCTCAAGCAGCTCGAAGAAAAGATGAATTCCATCAGCGACGTTAACATCCGCGACCCATACAAGAAGCTCCTCGATCTCGTTAAGGTCACAGAGCCACCGAAGGTCACAATGCAGAAGGAGCTCAAGGAGCCATCAATGAAGCAGTCTCCATCCATCGATACATCCCTCGACGGCGAGTACAAGAAGCTCTTCAAGCGCTCAGACTCCATCCCAGTTGATCTCGAGTACTTCCAGGACGAAGCTGATGAAGATCAGGATAACATCGATGGTGCCGTCATGACATTCTTCCTCTCCACGAACGTCGACAACTTCATCACAATCTTCCAGGACCTTGGCTACAACAACAGCATCGACTCCGCCAAGGAGCTCCTCCTCGCCCTCAGCAGACAGAACGAGGCCAACCAGCTCGTCGTCGCTGAGCTCGCCGTCGAACTCATCAAGCAGAAATTCTTCGAGGCTGACACAATCAAGACAGCCATGCGCGAGGTCGCTAGCGAGAACAAGGAGGACGAAAAGGTCGGCATCTGCATCGCCCACATCTTCGCTCTCCTCGTCAACGAGCAATTCGCATCATTCGACGACTTCGCTCCAATCTTCCACGAGATGGACAGCATCTACAAGGCCGTCATCCCACGCTTCTTGTTCTCCATCTCAGAAATGCGCGGTGATATCGCAAACGACATGGCTGAGTCAGAGTTCTGGTCTCAGCTCAAGTTCATCGAAGACGCAGAAGACAACCTCGACAGAGTTGAAATCCTCAACCTCTGGGAAGTCATCGAGTTCTATCCACAGTTCGACGCATTCGAGCGTGTTGCAAAGGCAAAGAGCGCTGATGAAGCTGCTAAGGCAATCTCAGAATACGCTGAGAAAGTCTCTGATGTCGCTCAGTACGTCAATCTTACAATCGAGGCCCTCACACACTTGCCAGCTGATCAGGGCAAGGCTGCTGCTGCTAAGGCTAAGGCATTCTTCAACAAGAACAAGAATGCAGTCGATCAGGCAGTCAAGGCGCACGGTGATAAGGCCGCTGCACTCTTCTAAACGAATTCCCATTTATTATTATTAGTCTTTTTACTTATTTCATATCATGTGTTTACCAATTTTCATTATGAATGGAAAGAAACGAATAATCAAAAAAAATCTGATATTAATAATCGGAATGTGCTAAATTTTGATCTGAAACAATCTTCTTCAATGATATATTTTTAGAATTTTCAATCTCTATTCATTCAAAAGTTTTTGTTTAAAAAATTAATATATCAGTCGAATTAAGAGATAAATGAATAGAAAATATGGCATATAATCTCAATATTTTTTGAAATTTCAAAAATCGAGCAATCATTATTTTGCAATGGAAATTCGCATTACATCTATCAAAATATACTAAATTTGTACTTCAGCTACATAGAATAAAATCTCGAAAAAAATTGATTTTTCAAAATTTGGATTTTCATTGTTTTGTATTTACATATATGGATTTTTCAGTCAATCTATGCGAAATATCACTAGAGAACATGTAATAAATTTTCGATATTTTTTTGATTTTTCGAAAATAGTTACTTCATAACTTTGCAGATACATATTTGAATACATAAATCTAGTAATGCGAAATATCATTATAAAAGGCGCAAAAACAATTCGATATTTTTTGATTTTTTGAAAATGTTCTATCATGATTTTGCAGTCAGAATTGGCATGTTTGTGTGCCAAGTATAGTGAATTTGCAGCCAAAAACCAAAAAATAATGTTTTGATTCACTTTGACCAACTTACTCTATCGTCCTCAAAATAATGGAAGCAAGCTTAGGATTCGACTTCTCGAACTACGCTCGTAATGCAGCGCTCGAGCAGAAGCTTGGAAAGATGCAGCACCTGAAGACAGGAACCACAATCGCTGCAGCTATTTTCGACGGCGGCGTTGTCCTCGGCGCTGATACAAGAGCCACAGCAGGCCCAATTGTCGCTGTCAAAGACGAAATGAAGCTCCACTACATCTCAGACAATATTTGGGTTTGCGGAGCAGGAACAGCTGCTGATAATGATAATATCAATGCAGTTATTTCGGGAAAACTTCGCTTATTCCAGATGAATACTGGCTACCAGCCACGTGTCGATCAATGCAATAATATTCTTTCGAGCCGTCTCTTCAATTATCAAGGTTATATTCAAGCTGCCCTTATTGTCGGTGGTGTCGACTTCCAAGGCCCAGCAATTTACGCAATTCATCCACATGGCTCATCTGCAAAGCATCCATTCACTGCTCAGGGCTCTGGCTCTTTGGCTGCTATTTCAGTTCTTGAAAATAGATGGCGCCAGCACATGAGCGAGCACGACTGTATGGAAATGGTTGCTGATGCTATTTATGCTGGTATTACAAACGATCTTGGCTCTGGTTCCCATGTTAATTTATGCGTAATCAAACGTGAAAATCCAGAAGATAAGCTTTCAAAGGTTGGATATAAATTCTATAAGGACTATCGCGTCCCACATGAGAATGATAGAAACTACCGCCTCGACAGACCAATTTCTAACATCGAAGTCGAAGTTGTTAAGACAACAGAAAGACCACTTACACTTCCTGATGTACATCTTGAAATTTTGGATGATACTGCATAAAATTCTCTGCTTTTTATTTTTATTCAAAAAAAATTATTCTCAAATTGATTTATCTGGAGTAAAAAATATATATTATCGTAAGGAAATTAAATCATTTTACACAAATAATTTCGTTAAATAAAAAAAAATTATTAAATATAAAAATACAAACAAAATATTTAGTGAAAAGTTTTGGTGGATGATCATCTATGGAATAAACCAGTGTGAAGGCTTGTTAAAGCAAGTGCAAATGCATCGAAAAGAGAAAATGGCTCTTTCAGGCGTAAAGTGAATGAACTATCTGGGTTGCGAACAAATATGCACACTTCTTCGTTTTGTGGAACACATATGAAATTTTTGATCGAAGGAATTGCTTTTAAATCGTGAAAATTCTGAAAATAATCGCCATTTATGACAATTGGAGGCTTCAGCACAATGACTTTTGGCCTTTCTGGATCTTCAATAGTCATTGTGAAAGCTCTTGGCCCATGGCGGCCCATAAAGTTTTCATTATACTCTACTGTTATGTTTTGGGCAGGTCCTTTGACTTTGTATATCAATGAAGTAATATTTGATCCAATGTTCAGTTATAATTTTTGTTTGAAGCTTGGGATTAACTTCTATTTCCGCTATATCCAAATTTCGACGAATCCTAATATCGAACTTTATCAAATTAATTATATTTTATCATATTTAAAGACTTTTGATTATATACAATAGGTTTATTGATAATTTGATCATTACGCCCGTAAAGTGTCAATTTGAAATCGTCACTTTTCGTTGTAAATTGTATTTAAAAATATTTTAAAAATATAATATATACAAAATATATAGATGAGTTTTAATCATTATTGATCAAAAGTGACGAAGTTCACAATTTTACATAATTGTAAAAATCATGATTTTTAAAAGTGACAATGTTTTCAATTTTCATAATGTTTTAAAATCTAGCTATGCATCTAGTGAGCATTTTTGTTTTTCAAATTTTCGGGTTTGTATTGAATTATTTTTTGGAGAAACGAAATTCATTATATAGAATGTACTATAATAGTGTAGTGTAATTTAAATAAATGCCGATGCGTTCTCTCAATGTTTGACCAGTCAACTGCTGAAAAAAATATGTTCAATGATATTTCAGCCACTTTACAAGTAAATGTCGAAAGACAACCGCACCACACTCGAAGACTTGATGACAGCTGGCTTCTTTTGGGTCCCAGCGTTCGAGATCTACAACTCCGTCTCAGGATTGTATGATTTAGGCCCAAACGGCGTCCTTCTCGAAAATAATTTGCTCGAAAAGTGGAAGAAGCACTTCATGCTCAGAGATGATATGCTTCCAGTCCGCTGCCCAGCACTGACACCAAGACCAGTCTTAGATGCTTCCGGACACACGGCCAAATTCTCCGATTACATGTTAACAGACAAGGTTAACTCACAGCTGTACAGAGCTGACCAGTACATAGCTTCCGTTCTCAAGGCACGTGCCGAAAAGGAGAAAGACCCGGCTAAGATGCATCAATTGTTGAAAGATGCTGAAGATGTCGATGGAATGACACGCGAACAGCTCATAGATATCATGGCTAAGTATGAGATCAAGTCTCCAGAAGGAAACGAGCTCTCAACCCCAGAAGCATTCAATCTTATGTTCGGAACACGTGTTGGCCCAGGCGCGCGCTCAATCGAGGCCTACCTTAGACCAGAAACAGCTCAGGGTATCTTCACAGACTTCATCCGTCTCTATCAGCAGAACAGATCTTCTCTTCCATTTGCTGCTGTTCAGATCGGTTCTGGTTATCGTAATGAGATCAGTCCACGTAACGGCCTCGTTCGCTGCCGTGAATTCCAGATGGCTGAGATCGAGCATTTTGCTGATCCAGAAAAATTGAACGATTTCCCGAAGTTCGATCGCGTCAAGGACCTCAAGGTCACACTCTTCCCAGATTACCTTCAGGAAGAGGAAGATGAGACAAAGCGAGTAACAATTTCATTAACACTTGAAGAAGCTCTCAACCAGGGCATCATCTCACACAAAACACTCGGCTACTACATGGGACGCGTCTACCAGTTCCTCGTTGAGATCGGCATTAAGCCAGAAACAATCAGATTCAGAAAACACCGCCAAAACGAGAAGGCTCACTACTCCAAGGAGTGTTGGGATGCTGAGATCTACACAGATTCCCTTGGCTGGCTCGAATGCGTTGGTATCGCTGACAGACAATCATATGATCTTACACAGCACATCAAGTTCTCCAACAAGGAGCAGATCTACTGCACAGCTGACCTTGAGACACCAATCAAGGAGCACCACCTTTCAATCCAAGGTGTCAAGGCTCATTTAGGCAAGGCTTACGGCAAAGATCTCCCAGCAATCACAGCTGCACTCGAGAAGCTCACAGATAACGAGATCAAGGCCATCCAGACTAAGGTTGTCGAAGGCGAGAAGCTCCTCAGCGAAAAACCAACACCAAAGAATGTTGTTAAATTAATCGCAGCTTTGAACCCAGAAAACAAGGCCAAATTCGAGGAACTCACAAAAATCACAGTCGCTGACAAGGTCCTCAGCTACCCGATGTACACAATCGTCGACGAAATCAGAGAAATCAAGTCCCGCAGATTCGTTCCAAACGTCATCGAGCCATCGTTCGGCGTTGGAAGAATCATGACATGCTTACTGGAGCAGTCATTCACAATCAGAGACGACCGCAGAATCCTCAGATTCAGCCCATACATGGCCCCATACAAGGTTGCTGTCTGCCCAGTCACAAACAAGATCCCAGCCGACATTGTCGATGATATCCACTTCAAACTCACCGAAAGGAACTTGATGAACAAAGTTGAGAATTCTTCCATTTCTATCGGCAAGAAGTACTCCAGATCCGATGAGATCGGTATCCCATTCGCCATCGCTCTCGATAACCAGACAATCGAAGACAAGACAATCACACTTAGAGAACGCGACTCGATGAAACAAGTCAGAGGTACAGTACAGCAGATCATCGACGCTATCGTTTCTATGGTTAATGGAACTGCATGGGAAGTTGCTACAAAGGATCTCCCAGTTTTCGACCGCCCAGAAAATTAATTTTTTTTTTTTTATTTAATCTAAAGCGATGTTTCATTCTTTTCATATCGAAAATGTCTTTGATTTTGTTCCTCATTTAACTGTGAAATAGCATAATTAAGGGTGCAGTTACGCCCACTCGTAAACTTCAGAATTTCATTTTTAAGGTTAATCGAAATTAGCGTTTTTCTCGATA
>MRSU01001036.1:0-20720 GCA_008369845.1 Trichomonas gallinae
TCAAAATTTAGTCTGCGCAATCTTGAGAAAAATGCACTTTTCGAAAATTTGTAAACTTCAGAATTTCAACCCTTAAATTTTATTAATTAGGGCTTTACACCAGACCCCCTCAAATATTTTAGAATTGCTTCATTTTCATTAAACTCTTAAGGATGACGAGAAAATTTGTTGGTACACTATATTTAAACTTTTTGGAGTTATATTAGTTCTCATTAAGAGAATATATAACAAATTTGCAAAAAATACGTAAATAATGTGATTCCATGGATGTATAGGGTGCAATATCCTAATGACAATCTATATTAACTATGTTGATGATTATTTAAATAATAGTAGTGATTTTTATTGATAATGAATTAATAAGGTTAAATCTTAAAAATTTGTTTGTAAACAAATATTTGACATGTAATTGACAAAATTATAAATTTATGTGTCATATAAATTTGAAACTTTTAAAAATTAAATCAAAGTTGGAAATTGATAGGTATGATGTTTCTTTATCGTAAATTAACTTTATTTTTTGATAATGAATGATTGGAAAAATGTTGATAATCGCAAAATCTTTGAAATAATGAATGAAAATGGAACTATGAACTACCTGAAGGCTAAAGAGTTATACTTAACAGTTAAATTGTTAATAGCTTCAAAATCGCGGATAATTCATAACGGAATTCTTCTTACAGATGCAAATACATATCGAAAAGAGTCGTATATGCTTGCACATGAACTAGTTGCAACATTTTTAAGAAATAATCATCTAAAATTCTCGCTAAATTCAATGAATGAAGAGTATCCTGAAATCTATCCGATAATTCCAAAGAAAAGTATGTCCAATATCAAACTTAAATTAAATGATACTGTATTTCCGCTGAAAGAACTCATTGGATACAAAAAGAATAAAAATGTTAATAAACATAAACAAATACCACAGCCTACAATGACAAATGTATCAGACTCAGATCCAGGACTAGATCTATCAGATTAACTACATCAAAACAAAATTTTTTTTTTTGCAATTAATTTGAATGCAAGTGAAATTTCAAAAGCAAGCCAAACAAACATACTTTGCTTGTGGCAATGACCTAGAAGCAACAAGAAATTGTCTTGCAACACTTCATTATTTTGTTTTTATAAATCTGTTTGTATTATTTTTCTTAATTTTTTTATTTTTATATTTATATTTCTGCTGTATAGAAACAATTTTTTTATTTGCTAAATAAAACAACAATACAAACATTTTATTAATATTAACACATAGACATTAAACTTAAAATCGATGGATCAATAATCTTCTCCATGTTTTCTTTATTTACTTGAGGTAAAAAGTCTGGTAAATGCAGGGAACCTGAGATAAACTGTATATCTAATTTTGTTTCTGACTTAATATCATTATCAGGAGCCGATGGTTGCAGGAACTGATTTTCAACATGAGAGTTATCATGTGGTGATGATACTATGTCAATAGCATCTTCTGTAATATTAATTAATTTCTTTCCTTGTTTATAACTTGTAAATAACTGCTGAAAATATGCTGGAATTCCGAATTGATCATAAACTACATTCTTTGGTATGAAATCACGATGGAATTCAATAAATTTTGTTAATTTTTTGTTGTCTTTGATATTCTTAAAAATTGTCTGTTTCTTCAAACTAATCTCAGCATTGGTTCTGCCTGGGCAATATTGTTTCAGTTCATTTGTTGACATTCCGATTGATGATAATTCAAGAATATGTCTAATTTCATTTTGTGACCATTTATTGAGAGATTTGTTACGCTTTTCTAAGGAGCAATATGCAATATACATTAAATAAACCAAATATCCTAATGTATATCCTGGAAACTTTTGCATTAGGTTAAATCCTTTGCAACCATCATCATAGTAGCTAGAAATAACTTTTATGATATTGATATCATCATTTGGATTCTTAATAAATCCATTTTTATCAAGTTCAACAACATTTTCTTCTTCTTCAGTTTTTGGCATTTGAACTTTAATCTGGTTTGATAAATCATGCTGATGATTTGATTCTTTGATATGATTATGATTGTTTGCTATAAGAAATTTTTTCAAATTTTTTGTAAGTTGTAATTTAATGTCATTCAGACTATTAGAACAGATAATTGTAAAGTCTGGATAGGTTCTGGCAAAATCAATTAATTTTTCAGAATTCGAAATTTGATCAAAGATCGAATCTGCAAGTACTTTGAGTTCACTTGCATCTTTGACGCCAATTATTGATATTACCTCGGTTGCAGTGGATTGTCCTATCATGAAATGCAATAAATCTTTTAATTTCTTTTTGAGATTCAGTTTAGTTTTTGTCTTTGAAATATTGTTTGCGAGGTAAAACAGTGTGAATATGATTTCGGTGGCAATGGAGTCTGGATACTTGCATATTACGCAAGGAATACTTTTATTTGAATCGAAATATGTTTTAATGAGTTGAGAGACATTGATTTCAAATGACTCTGGAAATATTTCATCTAATGAAGCATCATGAGCTAAAGTTTCTGTGACATTTTCTGGTTTTTGTTTTGTTTTATTTTCATTGTAGCTTGAATTTGATGTATCTGTTTCTTTTTCTGGATTACAGTTTCGTACATAATCTATTTTTGCGGTAGATGCATTTTGTAGAGCGTGGTGAGCAATAATCTTACAGTTTTTAGTAAAATTAAGAATGCTGACAATTGTTTGACGTTTAAATCCCATATTTTCGAAAGCTTTTATATCGTTTTCGCTGATATTTGAGATATCTTCACAAAAATCTGCTTCGTTTTCAATGATTTGTGCGGTCAGTTTAGATACCTTTTGCTTGTATTCTACTTTAGGAAATGAATTATTCGATAATTCTGTATCGTTACTGAATATATGAATCCAATTTGGAGGGCACATCAAGTGTTCAGCAATTGCGAGCTTCAGTGATAGTGCTGTCGTGGTTTTCTTGCATAAAAACTTGATTTTGAGACAAAGTTGCGGAAGGAAAAGTTTCATTTATAAAAAAATGATTTTGGAAAATTTTGAATTCCGATAACTTTTTTGGATTTTATTGTGGATTCATTGTCTACACATTATTTGTGAAATCTATTTTTATTTTTTACCACCACAAAATTTTTGCATCAAGATGGAAAATTGACAGGAAAATTTCCACCATTTTTAGGTTAAACAGTAGAATAAAGTCCACTTTCTCTCAATATTGAGACCTTTGTAAACCTATGACTTTACTTTTTGAGGGCACTATAGAATCCAAAAATTATTCTGAATTAGAATAATTTCCAATGCAAAATTTCATGAAATTCATATTCATTTTTTATGCTACTAAAATTCTTAAATAGTTGTGATACTTTTCACGGTTTCATTCAATTTTGAATTCACCTTGAAAAGAATAACGAACATTTTGCAAACATGATATTCAAATCTGTCAAAAGCTTCAAAATATAGGTAAACTAATGTTTCCGTTTTGATCCATTTGGAAATTTTCCGACATGACAAAATGAACATCTTGTTCCAATATGGAAACATTAGGGTAAAACTAAAAATACGTTTTATTCAAAAATTAGGTAAACTAAAAAGAAAGTTTCATTCTGCAAATGAAAAAAAATCTCACCATCAGAAAATATATCGCTTGTTTTGATTGCTTCTATAGCGTTTTCATATAATTTTTTACCTAATGCTTCAAAATATATATATATATATATATACTGATTTTTTAGGAAATTACCAAAATTATATGGAGCACATGACATTTAGGAATGATTCCCATATGATTGATCTAGGTACCTACATTGAAAACTGCAATTGCAAAAATATTTTATTTATTGATTACATTTTAAATGCATTTATTAGATATATCAATCATAGACAAAATAGATGTAATCGCTCACCAAATTATCAATGACATTGACTTTTTCGATGATATCAACTTAAGTTCGCATGTTTCTTTATTAATAGTTTTGAATTCATTTGTTGCAATCGAAGAAAATCTTATGGTTTTTGATCAATTATGGGAAGCAATATCAATAGTTAGAATGTCATTGCCTCTACTTGTTTCAATCTACAACTTCTGTGAAAGTCTTGCTTTGATAATCCTAGGAATGTCGGCGCTTTTAGTATTATTTAGGGAAGAAAACATAGAACTATATAATGATTCACCTCAATTTCAAACATGCTACGCAAACATTTCCAAATTTTATTCGTTATATATAAAATTATTTGTGAATCGATAGTTATCCAGTTTTGAAAAATTTGATCAAGTTTTTGTCATATTTAGCATTGCCATAGGATACTTTGTCAATAGTCATTCCTAGATTACATATCCTTCATAGCATTTGTCCTGATGAAACTCTATGTTTTATGGAAGAAATATACTTTCGTCGAAACATGAATCAATTTGAGGAGAGAGAAACATCATTGATATAACTTTATTGAAATTTCGTTCATAATCTATAGATTTTTTGACTTTTGTGATAATAGTGACGCCGTATCCAATATTGTACGACTTTTTCACAGATGGAACACCATATTTATTTTCTGCCCAAAGAATTAGAGTGTGATTCTTTCCTGGTTTAATAGCGTCAGGAAAACCAATATTATATGTTGAACTGGTTGATAGCTCAATTCTTCCATTATCGAATCTATATTTAAACTTTGCAGCATTGTTTGCATGTGTCACAACTGTAATTCTATCATTAACTGCATAACTCTCTTTTGGTGGTGTCACAACTGTGAAATCAGGAGGGCGCGAAACAGATAAAGTTCCTTCAACTGATATCGTCTCAGCTTTACTATATATATTATCTTTTGCTGTTATTGTATATTTGAATAATGGACCTTGACCTACATTTACTGGTATAAAGAATTCCTCTTCATGATTGCTTGATGTAGCTGTAAACGATTTCTGAATTGGAGAGTTACCATTTGATAATGTTATAGTAATAGGTATAGTTTTCTGACGTGTTCTTAGATCATATTTAAAAATTTTGAATTTAATTTGAGTTGCTTCATTCTGTTCGTAGTGTTCTTTCTTTTTTGTAAGGTCAATGATTTCAGGAGCTGTTTCAAATGTTGTAGTGTGTGCTCTAAATCCTAAAACAAAGCTTTCCCCTGGTGGAATTTCATGATCTACCCAGGAAAACGCAATGCTTGAATCTTGATTTATTACCGATTCACCATGATTTTTGAAGAAGGGAAGCTTGTAAATGTTCGATTTTTGTTGACTAGTCAGAGCTCCAATGAACATGTGATCTACTCTTGGATACAGTTTTTCATTTGTTAGAATTGAAAATGATTGCGAAGATTGGACTCCATATAACTTGAATCCTCGATTACTATCAAGTTTTTCGACACTAGATTCATCATCACCTCCATATGCAACATCAGCAGCAACTCCTAAACTGATTTTTTTATGGAAATATCCTAAATTTGAGACATTAAACTCGATGTAATAGAATTTATTCGAGTCATCTTTATGTGACATTACAACTGTTATATCATCATAAGTGGAAGTACTATTTTCTAACCATTTCAATAGTTGTATAGCGCTTTCATCTCCATTATTGTTAATTTTGTAGCCCACAAAATAGCCTCTAGCATCTTTTGTAGTCTTTAATTTTTGTTCATAGCCTTGGTTGTCTGTGTGGTAAGTGATTTCAAAAGCAGCATCAGTACTTTTTGGCTTTTCCAATGTTAACCATGTTTTTGAAAGAGCACTAGGTATCAAAAAACAAAACATTAATCTAAATACAAAAATATTCAATCCGCTACTCTCAAATCGATTCTGGTGAATAATCATATCTTATTCTATTATTATATGCAATATTCTTGATATAAAAATGTCATTCAATGCTGTTTATTGATTTCAAAATTTGTTAACTGAATCCGCAAATTTTGTCTCAAATTTTGTTTCAAATGTGGCAGAATATCATTTTACTATGTTTATCTGCATTTGATGTCTTAGATGAATATTACAAATCGAAATAAAAACGTAACAATATTTTAAGAGAAAAGTTTTCAATTAAAAATCGATTATTTTTTTGAATTTGTACGAATTAAAGGTATTTAGTGATTTGTAACCATATACAACATGAATAGATTCATGCATATGGCATTCATATGTGATGACTGATGGAATAATTAGAATGATTGCGTCGAAATTTATTGAAAAAAACTAATAAATAATTCAGTTCAATATTTAATCGATTTATCTATTGTATTCATTAGATTTATAATCTCAATAGATTGGCATAATTTTGATATTTTTCGATATGAAAGCTATGAGAGAGAAATAAATTTCGATTAAGAAAATGAGAATACTTCCTATATTACATATGATACCAATTAAAAAAATTGTTCTTAAACAACGAACAAGAATTATGCATGATGTGACTTACATGTCAAAAAAATATTTACATGTCATATATAGGCCTTTACGCGTCATATCGACTTTTACGTGACATAAATTACTTTACATGTCAAGTTCTTTTTACAAAAAGTGTTAGATTTTATATTTTTATGGGAAACGCAACATCAACTTCTATTTCAGCGCAAGACTTTATATTGATCCTACAGAACGAAAAATGCATAGCATCGCATGCCGTATGGGCGCAATTGTCTTTGGACGACTTAGACGAATTTACAATCGAACAAACTTCACTTGACGACTTAATAGCTATACGAGATAACGTGCCTACAAACTTTGTATGCTTAGCAGCAGCAACAAGTATCGGATTTTCACACATTACAATTCTATTGGTTGAACAACCAACGAGAATACTTGCCGTTCAGCGTTTCTTATGGTTTATTAGACTATTACTAACAGTTCCTGATACATCTCTTACTCGAAATTTGTGGTTCCAAACCGCATTTATATTTAATCAATCATTTGTACCTGCAGAAGTATTAATTTCATCATGCTACAACATTTTGTTCATAGACAATCCAACAGACGATGAAGATATCAAATTAGTTAAAATTGATGTAGTCGAAACAATGTTGTATTTCATAAACCAATCGTTCATCACTCGCTACAATGCAGATGACCTGCCGAATTTCATCAATGCATTTGACAACTTCAACGCACAAGAAAGCATAAGATCTCTGATAACTTATTCATTCAGTCCAAGAGTTTTGAATTCTTTTCTAGTTTTAGTTTCTCAGTGCATTTTCACATTAAAGAAATGGAAGACTGTTGTTGAGAAGACGCAATTAGAGTACTTAGAAAACTTTATACTGCAGAATATTTTAGATGATAACATTGCTATTATTCCATTTGCTTTTTCTGTCATTTTAAATCACAACAAATTGATGGAAAAGTGGATGGGACCAAAAATCGCTAGAGAAATGTCAACGAAATTCTTATTGTTCGCTCATAATCTTTCTAAGGAAGGTAAATCTAACTCGTCATTCATTCTTTTGTTCTACATGGTATACATGCTGATGGAGCATCTAGATGTCAACACTCCATGCAATTTCTTGCATGCATCTACATTATCTGATTTAGCTTTTGAGTGCATCACTGATCCAATTGTTTTCAATTTTAATGTATCGAAGCCTATCATTCCTATGTGTATGGACTGCTTGTCAATGATTTGCCGCAAAGTATCAAAGATATCTGATTTTGTTGCACTAAGATTAATAACTTTCTTTAGATTGTTCAAAGAATCTGACATGGTTGTTGACTCTGATTTAGTTTATTATTATAAGCAGCTTCTGGTTATTATAAACATGATGATGCAAAAGAATCAGAAAATGGCAATGTTTTGTCATCATGAAGCTGATCTTTCAGCAGAGCTTTCATCGCTTGAAAAAGATGCTCAAATCAATGTCAGACCTTTAACAGAAATTGACGAAAAGATTAAAGCTAAATTCAATATAATATTCGTTGTTATATCAAGAGACACATTCCCTATTGATTTCTCTCAGTTCAAAATATCTGATGATGTCCTGTTTGATTAAAAACTTTGTTTGTTATGATTATTTTAAGACAATAAATATTTTATTAATTATTAATATACAGAAGCGTCTATAGCATTTATATTGATATTTCCTTATCATAATAGCACATAATGCACAACAGAATGATATGTTGATTTTTAATTTAGCTAAATACAATAACATAAATATTTTCATTTAGATAAACAATTTGCAAAAAAAAAAATAATAATCAATGTTTTTCATCTATATGAAAATATATATGATAAACAATCTGCAAATCAATAGAAAATAATATAATATATATCAATACTAAAGTGTTTATAATGATTGCAAAAGTTCGTTTGCTTCTATAACAAGAGGATCATCTGGGAATCCATTTGCTGAATTGAGGGAAACTCTCAGCTTTTCAACAAACGTGTTTAATTTCTGGGCACAGTCAGCATGAGCTCTTACAGATTCATTTTTGAGCTCTATGATGGATCTATGTTGTGGTGTGTTGACATCAAGATCTGAGTTCTGGAACTTTTGTTCTGCTTCAGCAACTTCATCTTCGTAGCTCTTTGTCTCCTTTATTAGGCGCTTGACAGCTCCAATATTGATTCTGAGATCATTGGCGACTTTTGCATCCATGTCTTATGAATAATGAAGTGACTTTGTGAACGTTTTAAATTACAAAACAATATATAGAAAACAAGATGATTAGGTAAAAATCTTTATAAAAGTTCCGGCTATTTATAAAAATTTTGATGTTTTCAAAAGACATCAATAAGGGAAATGATGAACTTTCCTATGATGCATCCTAATATTATGAATGCAGCTCTATTTAATAAATTATGGTGGTAAATTATGGTTTACATGTCAAATTTAATATTTATATGTCATTAATTTAATGAAGTTCAATTATAATATTCCTTATATAGATATATCATCAAAACTGCAACTTCTGATGATAGTTCTGTTAGTAGTTGCCTTTGTTGCTGCAATAATTATTATGATTTCGAACCAAAAGCCAATTAATGAAATTATTTTTCAATTTCCTTATGTTAAGCAACCATTATATATTGCAGTTGATCCAGAAAATGAAGACTCTACACAAGGACTTGCAATAAACATACAATCACCGCCAAATTTATCCATGTCTTTCATTATTCAAGTTAATGATGGACAAAACGATCTAGATTCAACAATAACGACAGTAGAGAATGCAATAACTAAATTACAACAAGCAAGTCCAAATACAACCGCGGAAATTATTTTTGTTATTAACAGCAATCACATTTCTTTCCAAAGAATCATAAGAAATCACTTAAATAGGAACTTTACAGTCAAAATATTAAAGAGAAACCAACATTCAATATCAACTGGTGCAGCAAATATTTACGGAAGCCTTTTAGCTGAAGGAGAAGTCATAATTTATGTACCAGTCTTCAATAGTATTACAACTGATGATGTTTGCTTAATGTATAACCAATATAATGAATTGAGCAGATTAAATCCTGATTTATTGCTTATTGCTAATGATTTAACATTCCCAAGAAAGAGGATTTCCATGATATTAGGAAAAGTAATGAATTGCAATACAGGAAATCCATTCCTCGGATTTGCCGCGATTTCAAGAAAGAAAATTAGTCATTTAGTGACAGGAATGAAAGCGCCAAGTGATGATGAGTTCATGTTTGAGCTCCTAATGTCCTGCTACATGCTCAACTTCCAAATCTCAAGTCTCAGATTTAATTATACAAAAATTGATAATGAGTTTAATAGCTTGTTAATTATACTCAAATACTTTTTCATATACAGACTGCACATCTGGGATGCAGTCGCTGAGCAAAAATTCGAACCAAATGCAAAATTATATGAATAACTTTGATATAATTAACAAGTCTCATATTTACATGTGCAAAATTATTTTTCGTTGCATATATTAGAAATTCAACTATAATATTCAAGACAAAATGCAAATTTTCAAATATCAAAATTTTATTAAGCATTTTAATTGTCAATTTCTTATATTAATTATATATTTATTTGTTTCTAAATCATTTAGTATATTTAAAATATTTATATTAATTAAATTACAAAAAAATCATAATTGAATTTACAAAAATTAATGATATTAAATATATGGATGATGATTTTAGAACTTCATTGATTTTATGATAAATTAATTCATCAAAATGAATCATGATTATCAATGATAAAAAAATGATGATATATGAATAAATACATACAAAATTTTACAAACATAATATATAAATAACAATATTAATTTGGTATTCTTCTGCCGCTTCTCTGTCGTGTTGAGTGAGATGTTGATGCCCTTCTTGTTGACTTTGTTCCTCCAATTGATTTCTCCGATTCATGTCGTTGGATGATATTTCGTGATTCGACAGGAATTTTTCTTTCGCCGGCCAAAAACTCTGTGAAGAACGTGAATTCTTTCTCTATGTCAGCCATTAAATTATTCGACAACATCTTCTTCTCATATATATCACGGTCCTCAACATCTCTCTTCGTCTTATTCATTGATTCAGTGAAAACATTGACATAATGTGAAGTAATTTCTAAAGCTTTGGTATCATATTGATCTGACGCTTTAATAAACTGCTTCTTTATGTTCTCTAGTGATCTGTAAAAATCTCTTTCTTGTTTATCAGAGTCTTCATGATTTTGTTGGATAATTTTGTCAATACTTTGATTGGAAGATGTCAACATGTCATTTTGCTGGATTTTTAATGATTCCAATCTATTCAGCATTCTTTGAATTTCCATTTTATGATTCTTTTCTAGTTCTGCTTTCGCAACATTTGTTTTTTCTATTATCTGGTTTTTAACTGGCTGATTTTGGATTGATAATAAGTTTATTGACTCTTCTATCTCTTTAGTACAGTCCTTATACATTTGTTCTTCTGTTTCAAAAGTGTGTTGAATCAAGCTTTTTTGTTTTTCTATTTTTGCTTTCTCGCTTTCGATTTCTTTTTTAAGTTTTTGTATCTGTCCATCAGAAGCCGAAATTCTGTCTTCAATTGATACTTCAGCTCTCACTTGTTGCTCTGCTATTTGCCTTATTTTCTCTTTCTCGAGAACACCGCTTTTTAGTTGATTTATTTTCTTTAAAATTTCTGCTTTTTGTTTTTCATAATTTTGTTTAATTTCTTCTAAATATCTTGTTTTCTTTAATATCAAATCATCAGCCCTGTTCTTTGCTTGTTGTACTCTTCTTATTGCTTCAATGATTTCGCATCCTTGTTGATTTTCTTCTTTTGTATATAACTTGCTGATGTTTTCGATAGAATCTTTTAATTTCACTTGGTCAACTGTTATCTGTATCTCATATCCTTCTATTATTTCCGATGTCTGTGTTTTTATTGATCTTTGGAAAGCTCTCAATGATTTGTCTGCATTGTTTATCTGTTGGTCCATGTTTGATATTGTTTTTTCTAATGTGTCTTTCGAGTATTGTGTAGATGCTTCTTGGTTCTTTAATTGTGTCTCTAGTTTGAGAATGTTGAATTTGTGGTTTTCGACTTCTTTGGCATTTGTTATTTCATTTTCTAGCTTTTCGCAATTTTCCTTAAATATTTTTTCATTTTCTTGTTTGACTTGTGATTCTTTCTCGCTTAAATTATTTGCAAATCCTTGCTGAGTTTCTGTGTATTTCTTCGCTTTTTGTTCTGTATAACGATTTGACATTTGCAAATAATTTTCACTTTTTTGATTTTCTCGATCTTTGTAAGTTTTCTCAAGATTTTCAACTTGAATATTGTTTTCTTCTATGTGTTTATTCTCTATTTGTTCATTTTCTTGCTTTATGTTCTGTATAAGTTGTTGTGTGTTTGTGTTTTCGCTGTCAAAACTGTTTTGAGAAATTTTTGCGAGTTTTTCGATTTCGCTGAATTTTTCATCCAAAAACTGCATCAAATTTGCTAATGATTCTGTGTATCTTGTCTGTTCGCTCTTGATGTACATAGTAAAGTGGTCTAATTCACTTTCTATGTTTGCCTGAAATTTATTTTTGGATTCGTTTCTCGTCGAAATATTTTCTTGAATATTTTGCATCATCATTTTCATTTGTTCTTCTGATTGGTTGAGGATGTTTTGTATGTCGTGCTCGTTCCTCATGTTCTTCGATCTCGCCAGTGTCTGCTCTGCAATGTATTTTTCGTGTTGATTTTTCCTTTGGTTGTCATCAAACTCGTTTTTCTTTCTAATTTGTTCATCGCTTTGCCATCTAGTTTCTTCTTCCTGCTTTATTACTGCTTCTTTCTGCTTTTGTATGTTATTTAACTCGTCTTGATGAAGTTTTGCCATGTGATTATTTTGCCTTTCGAGAAGTTTCAGGGCTTTGTTATGTTCTCTTTGTTCGTTTTGTATTTTCTTGATCATTTCATCTTTCTTGGAATCTGTTTTGGTCTGTGATGCCAATGCTGCGTTAATAATTTTCTTATATTCTGGTTTCGACTTAGAAACGTAATCTGTCGATGCTTTTCGAACTACTATGAATGAATTATTGATATCTATTAATGATTTTTGTAAAACAACGAGTCTCTGTTTGTAATTAACAAAATCTGAAATTCTTTTACGTATTTCTGTGGATAATGCTCGTTTTATTTGTCCATTCAGCTCTGCGAGTGTAATATCCTGCTGTTCTTGCATTTTGCGAAATTTTAAAGTTGATTCGTCAATCAAATCTTGTATTAGGCGTAGTTTTTCTTGCATTTCAGGATTGTTTCGTAACATGGCATTCTTGGAACGTTTTGATTTTAGCTTTTTAACTGATGAAAAGAACTCTTCTGAGACTTTTACGACATTATTTGCTGAAATTGTCAAATCTGTTTCGATTTGGACGCATTCTTTGCGCAAAGCTTTGAAATTTGAGACAATGTCAGCGAAAGCTGCTGCTACTTCCTTCACACTCGCTGTATATTCGCCTTTTGAATCTTTATATTTATTTCCGTAATGGCGACATAGTCTGTCTATGACGGATTTGCGATATTTACTCATCTGAGAGCCCAATGCGTTGAGCTTATCTATGTAGTCATCGCTCAAATCGTGAATAGATTTCTCATAATTGTTACAATAGCGAACAAGCGATGTTTGAGTATCGCGCGTTTGTTCGGCCATGACAGTGATGACTTTAACGAGCTGAGCAACCTTCTTACACGAGTTGTGCGAAAAGGCTTCAGCTCTTTCAGCAAACATTAACGTACTTTTTTTATTTCATCAAAAATAATTAACAAAACTATTAGTTTACATCTTTCTAAATATCATATTTCAATTTGGAGGCTTGTTTATTAACTTTTAATTTTATTTGAAATTATTCAATTTTCAAAAGCTATAGATACATCAAAAAAATTAACTTAGTAAATAAACTATATCTTTTTTGATGTTATATCTCGATTCGAGGGCTTATATATTAATAATTAATTTAATTTGGGATTATCAAATTTTCAAAACTTATTATTTCCGATCATTTAGATATTCATCATATTTCTATTTCTGGATTGTGTGATGAAAACGTGTTTATGCATTAAAATCCTGTCAATATGATGGAATTTCGAATCAAGATCAATGCTTTAACATACATCATATTATTATTTCATCATATTAATCATTTTAAAGATAATATTCTATCCATGAATGCCTTACAAAATGAATTCATATTCATTGATATGATAATATTATTTTTTAAATCAAAAATAATATATTACAACAGTAGTGCTCCAAATCCAAATGTTTAGTAGTCAATTATACAAAATATCTATGATCAATAGTTTAAAAAGATTATCACGTAATAAATAAGATAATCATAATCATTGTGACAAGAATAATCATTATTAGCTGAACATTGACAGACTTTATTTGTTTTTGCATTGTTAATTTGTGCCACACATTCACCCAATGATAAGAAAGGAGCAACGACTGTAAATGGTGAGTTAACACTATTTTGAATAGCAAGAGTGCATGAATAAGACGAAACAGAGTCTGCATGACAATTCGTTAAACCGATTGTTTTTAGACTTGTATCAATATGAAATAGAGGAGTGCCAATATTGCCTAAGATACAGCATGATTCGAATTCGAAGTTTCCACGTCCTGTAATAATTCCTCTGGAATTCTGTGATCGACTATTATCGATAATATTTGATGAAGAAATTTTAGACAAACCACTAGTCCACATTCCAATAATCACTTCTATTTGCTGTGAGTTATCTCTTATATTTAGGAACTTATTGTTTATATTGGAGTTTCCACCATTATGAATATAACCAGAATAATATTGACATTTATTATTTGTAATATTTAAATTTGATGAAAATTCAGGCCCTCTTTCGATACAGAAAATACGATAACCAGTTGATGTACTTGATCCACAATTTGCAACAGTAGTTAGATTAATAAATAACTTTGTGCTTGCTGCATCTGGAACAGAAACATAGAATGTTATGTCGCTTCCAGAGTCTTTTACTGATTTTGAATAACAAACTCTATCATGAATAAAGCTTCCACTGCTTGTAAAATATAATGATCCACCATTGTAGTTTGAAGCAGAAGAACACTCAGTAAAAGATGTGTCTTCAACTAGAAGGTTGTCTTTTGCTGGTGAGGCGTCAATTCTTACAGCGGCATAATCAGTTTGTCGAATGAAGTCACATGATGCAACATAAAAACTGCCAGAAGACGCCTGAAAAGCTGTTTTTACTTCAAATTTTGGTGTGTACAGTGCTCCTCCGAAGTATGTCGACCAATCTAAACATTTTTTATTGAAATTCAATGAAGCCGATTAAACTCGGCTACATCATCATTTCTGTCATTTATCGTTTCAAAACTAAATTTCCTACAAATAAAAATATGATTGTAACAATTTAAAACTCTATCATATTGATGTTAAAATGATTTTGGATTATTACAGATTATCAGCTATTTTTGTCCAAGGTTCATATTATATAATTAACTATATTGTAAATCAAATCAACATATGCAGGTAAATTATTTTCATCCCATAAAATGGCTTAAATTAATCAGACATGAATTTTTTTGTAATAAAACCTCAATATTTCATCAGCATTATATGATCAAAATGCATCCATATAAATAGAATATAGAATATGAGCTATACAATTTGATATCGCGCTTGATTCTAGTGATAAAAATAGAAAGATAAAAAGAGAATCAATCTATACACAGTGCTTGATGAAAAGAGAATTAGTTTCCATATCCATCGTGCGTGCCTCACTTTTGTGATGCGTGTGTGAAATCAAAAAAAGTTTGCACTATCAATGCATAAAAATAGATGTAATTGCTAATCATTAATTAAGTACATTTATTCTATTTGAGTCCTTTTTCGGCTTTGATTGTGTTGATTGCATTAACCAAGCGTTTGCAGCCTTCAACAAGCTTGGCTTCTGGATGGGAGAAGCAGAGTCTGAACCATCCTGGATATTTGTATCTGAAGCCGCAGGCACCAGGAAGAATGTGGATATTAAACCTGTCGATGAGGTCAAGCCAAATCTTTCTCTCTTCCTCAGCATTTGGAGCGATTTCTGTTAAATCTAGCATCAAGAATAAAGATGCATTGTATTTGTTGAATTTGACGCCACCTTCAGATAGAATCTTCATTGCTATCTGTTCTGACTGTGCGAGACGCTTCTTAAAGTCAACAATCATCTTATCACGAAGATCATAATCGCAAAAGATTCGTTCGAGGTACTGCTTTGTATCGCCGGGGAGAGAGAAGCCGTTTGCAGCCTCACTCATTGCGTTGTAGACTTCTACATTTCGTGAATAGAAGAAACCAACATGCTGGCCAGCCATACCCCAGTCCTTTGAGATGCCATAGAGGTGGTGAATGCGTATTGGATCAGCAGCTGGGTGTTCCATCATTGAAACAAACTGTGTTCCATCTCTTAAGCTTAAACCGTAGACTTCATCTGTGATAACATGGAGAAGTGGGTTCTTCTTTGCCCAGTTAAGGACTTCCTCTTGGTTTGGAATAACTTCACCAATTGGGTTTCCTGGATTTGTGAGCAAAAGAATTCTGGCATCAGCTGGAGGCTCAGGTGGGAGGTTATCAAGCTCTATATACTGAACTTTGCCACCAGATGAGAACATATCTGGCTCAAAGCAGCCA
This sequence comes from Trichomonas gallinae, assembly GCA_008369845.1. Taxonomy (NCBI): domain Eukaryota; phylum Parabasalia; order Trichomonadida; family Trichomonadidae; genus Trichomonas; species Trichomonas gallinae. The sequence goes on from MRSU01001036.1 coordinate 16,063, forward strand.
TAACATGGTTTTGGAATCAATATAATTTCACCTGGTTCGCAGAAAACCAATGAAAGACATTCAACGAGGTGAGCAATACCAGATCCAACTAATATGTGATCTGGATTAACGTCTTTCATTGCAAAATACTTTTCATAAAGATTTGCAATCGCGTTCTTGAGATTTGTTTTAACATAAGAGCCACCATATGTGTAATACCACTCGGTGAACTCAGGGCGATTCTTCATTAGCGGTAAAAGGTAGTCATTAAGAAGATGATTTTCTGCTGTGCCGAGATTGATAACTTGTGGGTTGTGTGCACATCTCGCTGAGCCAATCTCAAGGTCTGAGCACGGTTTGGACAGTAAACGCTTGACGTATGTTGTTGGTCTGTAAGACATTGATGTGAAAATGAAGTGAACAGATTTTAACACAAAATTTTGTGATTTTGGATTTTAAAAATAGGATCTTTACTATATATACATACTAAAAATGCAAGCGATTGTCAAAAAATTCTAATTTTTTTATTTTTGCTTTTGTTCAAATATTTACAAATCTAATTGTACGATTCTCGATTTTTATTTGATAATTTATTAGAGTAAGTAGTCATCTATAATATGCATACGACAAACATTTTTCACTCCTTTTATTTCTCGAGAAAAACAGCGAATAAAATTATCGAAAAAATTATTTAAAATCTATGAATTCATATGTACAGATATGTCTTTTAATCCTTTAGTAGACTCATAGTTGATTTTCCTCTTTCCTCGAGATCTTCAAGTCCTATCAATTCAATTTTTATTAAAATAGTAAATTGATAACAATGTTATAAGCATTTAATCTATGCACTTTGCATAAGATTAATGAACACAATAATATTATCACTTTTTGCTAATATATTTGTGGTCAAACACTTCTAGAAAAGGCATTTTTTAAAAAAAAAAATGTTTCATAAAATTTTGACAACATCTGACGTGTAAATTATAGAAAATAATAATGAATATGACAATCCGTCATGTAAATCTATATTCTTTACTTCTTGTTTAAGGATGGCATCCATCACGACTTTTTTATTGATGTCATAACTCAGGATAGCATTCATTCAGAAGATTAAAACCTATATGATATTATACTAATATGAATATAGAATACGTAGCATCCTTAAATTATAAAAACTTTGGGTTCAGTTCTTTGTATATTACAAGCTATTTAGATATGACATTACCCAATTGATGAGCTTTCCAATCAATATTACGCATTTTATAATCAAGAGATAATTTTATCAAATAAAAAAACTCTGGGTTCGGTTCTTTGAGTATTACTGTCACTATATCTGCATGAATATAGATAATGCTGAATGAAAAACCTGTCAAATAATGATGATTTAAATTGGGCAAATTAAAAGCTATGTATATATGTCATCAGCTAATTGTGCTTGAATATTATTTTTAGTACATTTTAATTTGGAGATATTTTCAATTACAATCTTAATAGCCTGTATAATAATACTTTTGTATTATGATATAATCATTAACCAGTTTTTATGATTTTGGCATTTATATATGGTTATCCCAAAATGGCAGCCTTTTTCTGATAATTCATATCTATCAATCAAATTATTAATGACAATTTAATTAAACAATCTAATAGATATAATCAACATATAAAGATTAGCATGGATATAGCATCTAAAAGAGCATTTCTGACTCGAATGGAATCGAATTGAAATCAACTGCCTTGAAAACATCTTCCAACGAGTGCGTCTGCTCTGTAATTTTTTGTACTGGCTCTTCATCAGTATTTTCACTACTTATCTGATCAAAGAAATCGGATCTAAAATTAATTTTTCTGCATAAGACATTCCAACGATTCTTAATCTGAACATCAGTTCTATTCTTAAAGAATTGTGTTATATAAACCCATGATGGTCCATATTCTTTAACCTTGCTGATCAATAACTGATCTTCATCTTCTGTCCAAGGCCCTTTGTTTAAGTCAGGGCTTAAATAATAGAACCATCTATCTCTGACTTGTCTTTCATTACGCCATGGCATTTTGTCGACAATAGTTAGCCAAGCATCTGTACCGTATTGATTAACGAGCTTGATCAACTGCTGATCTTCTTCAGGTGTGAATTTGAATTTTCCTTGTTTCTTGTCTCTCTTGCTATGGTGGTATGGTGAATACGTATGTCTGCGCAGAGAAACAGAAGACATTCGTGTAAAAATAAAATCTAAAAGAATTGAATATATTTTTGCGGTTAACTTGAATGCAACAGAATTTTTGAATACAATAACGAAATAATTTCAATAAAATGATTAGCAAAAACTTAATAACTATATTTTATATGCATATTGGATTTTCCACGATAAAATTTTTGAGTTTGAATTCAAATAAAAAACTAATAATGATTAATTATTAGGTATTTTTTATAATAAAATTTTTAGTTTCAATTTGTATTCAAGAATCGTCAATTTTGAGAACGAAAGGAATTGAAATATATGATTAGAATACATTAACGAGCTAGATTTTAAATTTATTTTATGTCATTGAGAATTTATCAAAAGAAATGACAACTTGGACTATATAAAATTGCGATTAAAATTATCAATAAAAATATTTCCAGATTATGGTCTCAAATCCCAAGTTCTCAAAAATAAAAATATTTCGAAAAAACATTGCTTATATTGATTGCTATCGATATTTACTATCAATTTGAGAACTCTCCGATGGCAATTCAATTTTCATTTAAAAAATAAAACTTTCCTAACAATTCAAAATAATGGAGGATATCACAAAAAATATATTCTCGATCATATTGTTTATTGCTTTGAGCAGTATAGGTCATGAACCAGAAGGATTCAATCTTTTTGATAGATGGATTTTCTGTTGTTTCCACTTGAGAATAGGTAATTTCATCAATAAACACATCTATTAGTCATATAATTGCCATATTAATAATTAAAATTTACATTGAAATTTTCTTTATCAGAAAATACTATTGCCTGTGAGTGTGATAATATTGGATGAGATACCTGTATTACAGCTATTTTTTGAGGATGTATGGTTTGGTTGCGCCGACAATATCTTCCGCAAATAATAAAAATAATGATTAAAGCGTATCAGCATGGTAAACTTGTGTATAACATGTCAAATGATCGTAATCATAGATGTTCGGTCCCATTTTATCGTCAAAAATTTTGCACTGTTGAAAAATCGTCAATACCATGATTTTGATATGTACATTGTGATCATAACAGTAATACCAATCGAATATATCAGCCATTAACCCCAAAACTACGAAATATTTTTCGAAAAAATATTAACCCTCTTGAAAGTCGTGTTGTTTGGTTTTTATTATTCTATATGTGTTTATCTGCATTTATCTTTATGGGAACTGAACGAATTTTTTTATGGGTCAATAATTAAAATTCTTGTAAAAATGGAATATTTATATAGCATTTCTTAATAAATTTTGATTTTGGTTGAAAAACATTTTTAAAAAGGGTCCAGGTGTAAGACCCCAAATGAACGTTTTTTAATTACATATGGATAAGAAGAGAGAACTTTATAAGAGATATTTAGACGAGAAACATGTTATGGATATGCTTTCAAAAATTATTGTGTCTCTCTATGAACTCCAAGAAAAGCCAGAAGACCCTTTGCAATATATTCAGGATTATCTCGGCTCTACTGGAAGCGTTGACATGCCTGCAATACGTGCAGAAAATGCAAAAATGCAAAAGAAAATAGACGAATTGAAAGAACAACTCGAAAAATTGAATGCGAAGAAAGAAGAACCGAAAACATAGCTCATTTGTTTCGTTTTTGTTTTGTTTATAAACTATTATGTTGCATAGACTACTTAATTCTGTTATAAAATACTGAAATTAATCTACACTCCAATATTCGTTCTCCAAACTCTTATCCAAGAAAAATATAAACTCTACAGCACCAAATTAATGGTATTTTCTCATTTTTTCTTCAGAAAATGAAAAATTCAATAGAAATTGCTAAAGATAATAGTTTATAAATCATGCTTGAGTTTTATAGCTGCTTATTTAGTAGAAAAGTTAACTATTAGCAAAGAAGAGAGAAAAAGAATTTAATTTCAAACCAATAAATCTAACTCTTTAAAATAGTTTAGTAGCGGTAAGCCTCAGACTTGTATGGGCCGTTGACTGGAACGTTGATGTAGTCAGCCTGCTTCTGTGTGAGTGTTGTGAGGTGAACATCGAGGGATCCAAGGTGGAGGCGAGCGACTTCTTCATCGAGCTGCTTGGAGAGTGTGTAGACCTTCTTCTCGAGCTTGCCCTTCTTCTCGAGGAGCTCGATCTGGGCGAGTGTCTGGTTTGTGAAGGACATTGACATAACAAAGGATGGGTGTCCTGTAGCGCAGCCAAGGTTAAGAAGGCGGCCCTCAGCGAGAAGGAGGATGGCGTGGCCGTCTGGGAATTCCCACATGTCGTACTCTGGCTTGATTGGGATGTGCTTGATGCCTGGGTACTTCTTGAGGCCCTCTGTGTCGATTTCGTTATCGAAGTGACCGATGTTGCCGACGATAGCCTTGTCCTTCATCTGAGCCATCATCTCGACAGAGATGATGTCGCAGTTGCCTGTGCATGTGACGAAGATATCGACATCCTTGACGACTTCCTCGATGCGGCGGACCTGGTAGC